>JAHPZR010010023.1:0-52906 GCA_019787425.1 Platygyra sinensis
GCCGAGTGGTTATACTAAAAATATTCTTAAAATCTGGCAAATTTCAGCCTAGATATTGTTATAAACTATATGCATATATAAAAAAGAGAGTGTAATAGATTTGCAGAGGCGACAATCCAATAAGAGAGAATAGACACTGTTATATTCGAAGCTCCTTGCTTTTAGTTTCTTTGACAGCTTTTTATTCTAGATATTTAGCACTAGATGACATATCAGATTTGAAAGACCATGTTTTAACTGACAATTGGGTTGATGCTAAAACTGAGTGCCTATTTTTTCTGCTTCTCGAAGTTTGTTGACTGCAACGGGGCTCAAGAGGTAGAACTGGGCCTGTCCAGAAAAAAATATATATATCAGTGTATTAAAAATGAGTATGACGGGCCTACAGGACGCCCACGGTCCGTAGCATTTGCACATCTTCCGTTCTCTTTTCAGTCCCTCGACCTTTCTTTGCTTCACCGTACAGCTTTCTCGAAGTAAAGCTGTATTTAGAAGCGGGGATCGGAGTTATCTTTTTCCTTCTCCCTTTCAAAAAACAAAAACCGCCTGATCGCAGATTTACAGCACGCGAGCCCGGCATCACAATATCATGAGAATGCAGGTCAGCGAACATGGATAGTTTAACTTAATTGCTAACTGAATACGATTAATTTCTTCTGCCCGAGTACGCTGCAAGTCGCTGTCTAATTTTTAAAACGCCAATGTTGCTCTCGCTGTCAATTTCACTTTTCTGGTTTTCGCTGTGATAATTTTGCTGGAGAGACACTTCAATCGTCATCATTTCAGCCCCTTCATGTCGCAGTTTCAGAGCCATCATGTCGCGTGCTGGAATTTACCGTAACAGGCCCACGGTAATTGGTACATCATTTGCGTGCCAATTAGTTGTTTCTTCGGGATTTCCGTCCTCGCGATAGTTTCAACATTCTTGCGCTTTCCCTTTTACGTCCCACCATTTTCCCCCTCGGCCCACTTATGTTTGGACATGACCTGATAATGACCCGTATTTGTTCCAGATTTCAGCTAGCCTGCGTAGCAAGCGCTCCCGTCAAGCGTTCAATTCCGTGATTTTAGTGTCGGCCGAATTCGAAATCAATTAGAGAGCGTCTGGACCACACTGCATTTAATTGCTCGTTGACATATGAGAGCCGGTATGCGCTGCTGTTCGTGTCTGGTTTACCTTCAAAAATTGTCATTTATCTGACAGATGATCGTCGGCATAACAGATTATAACGCCTCGTCGGTATCATAGGGTGAAGGACCCGGCGCCGCCTAAGATAATCCTTAACAATTTCTTGTACTAAAAGTATAAGGAATTGTATGGAGCTCTCCAGGTACTTGCAGTACAAGCCGTGTGTGTCTTCTCATGCTACACGAGCACGCTTCGGTAAGGATAAAACAATGCGGCCTCACGTTAACATGTCGACATGTCAACATTTAGTCCGTGCTTGTGATTGCAATTGGTCACTGAGGTCCCTGTGGGGATCTGAATTCGAGATAAATTCAAACTAAAATAGATCGGTCTATGAAAACGCTGTGACAGGAATACAGGGTAGTTGCAGGCTCCTAGTGATGGGCTCCTGGTTTTGTGCATCGAAAATGCAAAAAAAGGGAACAAAAACATACAAGGACTTTTTCGGGTTTCATAACCATTCCCCGCTTTTAACTATGTTGAAATTAACGTATTATGGAAGCTCCCTTCCCTTCTCACCCTTGTACATTTTTTCAGGTGAGCTACACTCTGATTTTTCAAGCTTAATGTACCCTAAATTCCTTATGAAGACCTTAAACTGCCGCTTATAACCCCTCTCCCGCGTATAAATCCCCCTGGTTATAGGCCTACCTACCTATAAAGAAAAAAATACATCCGGTTTAAAACCCCCATCGAGCTTTCCTTGTTTTGATTTCGTTTAACTAAAAAAATTAACTGAAAACCCTATGTTGATCAACACAGCTATAGCTCATTTCGAGAGACGGTTTTTTTATTCCTGTTATATGCCCCCACGGATATAAGCCCATCCATTTATAAGCTTATCCGAAAAGTCCTTAGGAAGTTACACTAGCTCAGGGCTTACTGAAGCGGCAGTTTGCGGTGAGTCTGAACTAAAAAAGAGATAATTTTAGCACAAAGCTGATTTCCCCTTTCCTCAATTTTGATGATTCCGTCTTAAAAGGCACTACTCAAACAAACTTTATTGTAAGTGAGTATACAATCTCCGTGAAGTTTATCCAACAAACGTGCAGATGTTACCTGTAATCATAGTTAATATAGGGGACTGGTTATGAAGCCCGGCAAACATCAAAGGGGCAAACAAAGATGGCAAGATTTATGTTGGAAGGTCCACGACAGTGCACAATCTTTTGTTTTGCCCTCATACGCTATGCATGAATTACGTGACCAACACGTTTCTATTGGTTAGTTTCTCAGTACGGAGTAAACAACTATTGTATTTTGTGCACCGTCAAGGCCAAAAAAGCGAACAAAAACATAAAACAAAGAACTTTGTCGAGTTTCATAACCATTCCCCTTTATTAACTATGCTGTAATCGCTTTATCAAATAACAATTAAGTTAAACTAAAGGCAAGATCCTTTTTCAGAAGATGAGATATTAAACCAGTTTCTCGATCATCGAATTCAAAACTCGAAATGCCTGTTAGATTACTGGCACAAAAGAGTGTTCCAATTAAATAAAATAGAATTTCCGGCTAGCTGAAAATTTTGAAGTGCTTGCTGTTCGCCATCTGTATTTTCCTGCTGATTGACTAGAAAAGATTTAATGCAACGAAGCTTCATTTAGCAGATTGTAGAATATAACCAATTGCAGCCCATACAGATCTGACAAGCTCTGAAGGTGGAATAGTAATAAAGTAATATTCTTCATTCTGTCTGTAGATGACTTCCTACCTTTGCGGGTGTCTTTCCCGCGTCAGTTTCGGCAATAAAACGTCAACAAAACGAGGAACCACGTCAGTCCAGAAACATCCATAACGCCTAGCCTGTTTGTTTTCCAATATTTCCCAGTTTTTCCATACGGGAAACATTGTTTCCAGGGTCAGTGTTTGTTTCCAAGATGCAAATTATGCTCCCACTACAGGTTAGAGAATTTTAACGAAATTCCTTTGTGTTTCGGCCGTTCGTGATTGGTTAAGATGACTTAAGTTGGAAATTTATTAGTCGTGTTCTGTAATCTGATTGGTCAGTTTTGTTTTGATCACGGTTACTACATAAAACAAAAAGAATCGGTCCATGAATAACAACTTGAATAGTTTATTAATATTTATCCATAAGATCCGTACAGTTTTTGCAAACACTCTTTCCCAGCCACATACTACGTCAACCTTTCAACTCGCAAGGTTTGAATTCAAGGGAATTCAAGAGAAACAAAGGAAAAGGCCTACGAATGGGGTTGTTCACTTTGCGAGGAAATGGCAGCTTTTTACATAGAGACAGTTTCTTTTGAATGATTTACTGATTTCGTTAGGTTTAAGAAATCTAACAGGTAGAAAATATCTACAGAAACAGAAGGGAGATATAAATTATTAATAAAGATGTACCTCTTTTAAAATACATTTTTGATCACTCTTATGTTGTCTCTCTCAATATGGAATCATATCTAGTGGACCCGAGACATGTTTACCACTTAGATCCTTCCTTTCATCTATGAAAGCGCCACAAGTGTCACATCAGGAGCAAAATCAGGTCGATAAAAAAAGTTTATCATCTCTGGATAAAACCTAATTTTACAATTTGTTAGCAATTCTTTCACGCAGTATAACAATAGATCTTTCCCGAATTCCAATAAACAATGACACCGAGTCGAGGTTAGTATGGGCAAAAATACAGGAGATGTATCAAAATCTCAACCCCAACCTCGCTCTGGTGCTATTGTTCGCAAGTACTGAGGTTGAATACGGGAAAGATCTATTGCACTGAACATGGAGGCTATAACACTTAAAGGCCCAGTATTGACCATAATGCTTTTCGCGCGCGTTGCTTTGGTTTACATGATAACGAGGCTTTTGTTTTCCAATGCCGCCAAGCGAGCAATGCATCATGGCCAAAACTGGGTCTTTTAAACTTAAGGGTAAAATCATTAAAAACCCAACGTGTGACCATTTCAATGAAAGCTTCTGAACATTACCTTCATATGGCCTCGTTTGATTTTCGACATTGCAAAAATTCATTTTTTTTCGTCTTAATATGAAGGCTTGAGCTTTGTTTGTTAATAAAAAGGGACTAATGGATCTGTCGTAAAACTATCACTCGGCAAATCACAGCGGGGCTCGTCGACACACCCACAAACATAAGAAGAAACCATTGACACTCAAAGCAAAACACAGGTAACTTGACATGGTAGCAAACGAAGGAAAAGTTCCTGGTGTAGTCCCAAATGGTTCGGTTTGTATTTTATTAGGAGTTAAACATGGCGCTTAGTAATCAGCCAGGCTTCCACTCTTGGAAGGACTCATGGATCTGGAGAATTCTCTCATAGTTGTGGCTAGCTTCTCAAACTCCTCCCATTTGACAGACTCCAAGCTTCTCTGCATTCGAACTTTGGATTCCAGATGTGAGCAGCGAGACTCTGAATCCTCGAGTCGCAACTTTAGCCTGTCGATTTCTTGGTCTCGTTCATCCAGCTGTGAGAGAATTAATGGATCAATTAGGTCTCTAGCACGAGCCCATCACTAGAAGCCTGCAACTACCCCATGTTCCTGTCACGGCGTTTTCACAGACCGACCTATTTTAAGTTTGAATTTACCTCGAATTAAGATCCCCACAGGAACCTCAGTGACCAATTGCAATCCGCACAAGCACGAACTAATGTTGACATGTCGACATAATGTCGACATGTTCACGTGAGGCCGCATTGTTTTATCCTTACCGAAACGTGCTCGTGTAGACTGGAATTGCCTATTTCGCGGGGTCACCTCCCAGCTCTTACAAGGTCTAACCTGATTGGAGACCACCCTTGAGGTTTAACAAAAGAACAAACAACAGAAACAATGGACCCTAACCCTAAAACAAAAGGGCTGCGACTCTATCCTCGCCAATGAAATTTAGAGCTTGTAGGAGCTGCGAGGCTACTGATATCACGGGAAAAATATCTAAATAAATCACTATCCAGTGCATGGCGTGGTTTGTCTTCTCAATACTTATCCACTGGAGAGTGATGTGTTCGGTGGACTGCATTATTCACACTTTGGAAAACTGGGTCCTGTGGATTAGGGTAGGAAACCCGCGGTTGATGAGAACAGACACGTAACATTCCCAGCGTATTGAAAGGGCACAGACCCGAGGGTGAAGGGAAGACACCCACGGGTAATGGACACCCAATGGGCTCTTAGGTAACAGAGTTGCCATTAAGGGCAACATACCCAGAGCTGAAGAGTGATGACTGACCCGCGGTTAAAGACAACTGGCCCACAGGTGAAGATAACTGACCCGCAGGTGAAGATAACTGACCCGCAGGTGAAGATAACTGACACACAGGTGAAGATAACTGACCCGCAGGTGAAGATAACTGACACACAGGTGAAGATAACTAACTATCAGACAAAGGACAACTGAACCCGCAGGTAAAAATAACTGACCCGTGGGTGAACATAAGTAACCCGCGGGTGACAATAACTGATCGCGGGTGCAAATACCTTGGCATTCAAGTTGGCCACCTCGTCTGTTAGAAGCAGCTTGTCTCTTTTAAGAGCGACATTCTCTGAGTTGGTTGAGTCCTGATGTCCCTCTACCTCGTTTAGCTCGTTGCGAAGTTGAGTTCGCCTCAAGTTAGCTGCAAAGAAAGAACGTCAATGTCTTTTACAACTAACAAGTACTCGGGAAATGATAAACTAGTCAAATTGAAATAAAGATGCTTACAATTCTCTAGTAACCTCAGCTGTTTCGATCTTTCTCATTATTACCACCGTTTTCGTTGATACGCGACTTTGGAAAACAAATCACCCGCGAAAACGTTTCCAAAATTTCTGTCAGTCTTGTGTGTTATCGACAGATCGGATCGAAATCCACCAAACACAGCCATTAGTGTGACCTTCAGATCTTCTTTACGTCCTGCTAGCGGGCTGTGATTGATGGATTTCGATCCGATCTGTCGATAACATGTATGATTGACGGAAATGTTGGAAACGTTTCCGCTGGTGTTTTGTTTTCGAAAGTCGCGTATCATCGAAAACGGTGGTAACTGTCTCTGTTCCGCCTGAGTTTGTAATTATTCTGCTCGTATTTTTCTCCCTTTGTAAACAGTACTATCATTTTGAGGCCTGGAAGGTGATTTTAACATCTCCTAAAAGCTTTGCATGTCTTCGCATTCTGATAAAGATCATATCCACTTTATAACCGAAACCAAAAGAAACCCGAACCCGACCGGAATCGAAAACCGAGGATTCTTTGAATCATTCGAAGTGAAATAACTTGCTGTACATTTTATTAGATTAAAGCTGAATTCAGGGCTTTAAACATATTACAGCACAGTTGGTTACATGCAGCCGCAAGTTAAGGCTACAGGCTCGCAACTAGTTTGCCTCCGACCAGTTGGGATTCTTAACAATTTTATGTTCAATTTGGATTAATTGTTTCATTTATTTGCTCGGCCCAACTAGCCTTTGTGCTATAAACACTGCCAAGGGTAAATAAAGGTTATAAAGGGAAACCTCTATAAAGCAGATCCCAAATTAAGCAGGCACCCTCTATTTAGCGGACACCAAGCCTGTTTCTGAAATTAACACCTTCTGTTTCCCTTTATAACTAGCCCCTATTCAGCGCCGGGACACCTCTATCAGTTTAAGGCGGTTCGCGCTAATTGTTACTGCGCATCCTTACTGTGCACGTAATTTGACATGCCACGTCATGCATCGAGCGCGCGCGCTAAGTACTCAAATGAACAATGAAAGGGCAGATGGCCATTGCAAAAGCTTTGCTTGGATTTAATGATCTTGAACGTTCGATGACCCCTACTTTTCTTTTCAGGAACAGATTTTAGTTACAATTATCGCCACATTGTCCAAAAGTGAACAAAAAATCAATGTGGGAAATTTAAAAAATTTCGAGGTTTCTCTCCACGGGACATGGAATCCTGTCATCTTCCGGCTGCAAGGCGCGTGAAACTATGGTCGCTAAACGAATGCGAACTTGTTCTTAAAGGAAGCTCAACAAGTGACTAAATTCGTTTAACAGGACCATTTGAACCATATTTGGCAGAGAACATTGCCCTTCAAAGCTCTAATTGCAACATTTTGGGACTTACAGCTACTGTGGCCTTCTTCGATAAAGAAGCCCGATTTACTCAGATTTAGGCGTTCTTCCGGGCATGTTCTATCCAAAACGAAGTCGGTGAGCCCCCATTTTTCTACATTTCTTACATCACTAACTCATCATCTTTCAATGGTAAAATTTTCAGAAAAAAATCAATGTGAGAAAATTTTGCGCGAACGTCCTTAAGTGGACGCGGACGCTAAAATATATTGTATTTGGCTAAAATTAAAGCTAACAGGACTGAAGCTCTTACCTTCTAAAGACGCCTGTTCTTCTCTTGATAGCTGCAAGAAACAAAGGCACAAGACATAAGAAACCCACAACGCCAGCAAAAGAGCATCGACATAGCACAGTCTACACAACACGCTCCATTTCAACACCTGCACAGCGACGGAGTAAACCAATAGTCCATTTCCGAGTTAACCTTTGCCTCTGTCTCAAAACGAGTCTGAGCCAAACCATTCCCACAGGTTCATTTTCATGTATTAAATCAAAATTCATTTTCATATGAAACGTTTTGCACGTGAACTCGTTTTGAAACAGAGGCTCAAGGTAACTCGAAAACGTCTGTACAGTAACGTTACAGAAAACTTCGCTAAAAAGGTCTAATAATCAACAAAAGTGCTCTTCATTTGGTGTATTTTTCAATCGCCCTGAACATTCAAGGTTTTACGGAGAACAGTCCTAGCCAAAGAGATTTTTTCTTTGTTATTCTACGGGGCTTGAAAGCCGTCTATCGTTGTACACAATGAAAGACAATGTGATCAAATTAACGCCGTGTACCGCAAATACCTTCGCTATCGTTTCCCGGTGATTTTGTTGTTCTAATTTCAGGAGTTCTTTGGTCCTCTCTAGTTCTTGCTGTAAATGTTTCTCGCTTTCCTTCAGAGTCACAAGCTCTTGGATGTTAGCGTGTCGGCGGAAATCCTTCTCATCTTTGTGTGCCCGGTCCTGAAAAGAAAACAAAAAACTTAAAACTTTATTCTTTACTTGACTCATTGACAAATTTCGTCAACGTCTGCAACCTTGTTCCCAGGGTCTCTCATCTCACCGCACCATCGCTCGCTCCAGAGAGCCTGGGTACGATGTTGCGAAGTCTGCAGAGAAATTCGAAACAAGCGAAAAAAAACTCCCTGTCGGGGGCTTTGAATTTCACATACAGAAAAGAAATCGCTGTTGTAAAAGTTTTGGCGGCCTATGGAAGTGTTTTCGAAATACTACACCACCAACAGTCTGCGAAATTTTGCAGAAATTCAAGCAAATCGTCTCCACTAAAAAGTAAAGTGCAATTTACGGTCAAAAGTAAAAATCCTGAGCGTTGCAATACTATGACTCGAAGCAAAAACGCTAACCGGTGACAAAGCGCGGGAAAATTTGCGATTTTGCGTGCGATTACATGCAGTGGAAACCAGTCAAACATCTTCCCCGCAAAGCATCTCCCACAAAGCGGGAAAATGGCGGAGAAATCTGTTTCCTGGTACAGTAATTTAAAAAGAAACGTGGAAATAACAACCACAATTTTAAGAGCTGTATGAAACTTACCATATCTATCTGTTTTCTTAGTTCTACAACTTGTGCTGATATAGCGGCGTTCTCTTTTATCAATGCCGTGCAGTCATCTTGAATCTAAAAACAGAGAGCAGTTTGTAAGTCAGACACAAACATGAAAATGTTCAAAACAATTTTTTGCCTTCTCTAAGAGAGCTTGAACTGAAACGTGAGGGCTGGTTCAAAAGGCTGGTGATAACACTCGAGAACTGAAAGTTCAGTGTTCGTCATAACTCTGTCGTACCTTGTTTCTCAAGCTCCTGTCCTGTTCAGCGTTGATTTCTTTCTCTTTCAACTGCAACCTAAGCTGGCGTATTTCTTCCTACAAGAAAATTATTCCTTGCAAATTGAATTAAAGTTATAAGTAATCTGCACTGCTCGCGCTGAAGTGCAAAGCCGAACACCTCCGGAGCTTATCTGGTTTCTACAGCTTAAAGTGCTCAAGAGGAATATTGCTCATTCCCTAGAGAATTCAACTTGTTTGCAAGTTGCTTAACGATTGGCCAGGACCCCAGATGTATGATAAAAGACTCCGGAAGCTGTTAGAGGCTAGCTCTAAGTTATAACATATCTACCTCAATCCGGCGTACCCAAATTTAGTCATCATTGTTAACTTTTCGTCTATTTTCAACTTTTAAGTCTTAAACTTCCTATGAAAACTGTTACTTTCTGGGTTTTTTCGGTCTCTACACATATCGCGCCTCAATAAGACGCGAATTTACGATGATATCGATTTGCAATACTCGCAGAAATGCTTCATGTAATCAAAACATTCTGTCCTCACCCTGAGTGCCCGTCCTAATTCTTCTTTTGTTTTCGCTTGTGAGTCGAAGTACTTATCATCCATTTCTTGTAGCTGTGTTTTCAACTTCAAGCATTCTGCTCTCTTCTCTTCTAACTCGATTCTTAGATTGTTTAAATCATCCTCGTCTTGGGTCCAAGCTGAAGTAAAACATAACACTACAAGTAGAAATACAGCGAAAATAATTGTACCACAATTGCTACTAATATCGAGAATTCGATTGGCTACATTTGCGGTGTCGAAAGAGTCCAGAAAAACGTACCTCGCGTCAATATGTCATGAAATGCCTTTTCCAGCTCGCGCTCTAAGACCCTATGAAAAAAATTTCTTTGACGTTGAGATTGTGGTAAATTAAAAAAACAAATCGAAATGTGGTGTTTAGCGTGAACTGTACTCTTATCGACAACAATAGAAGGATACGCATCATCAGAGTGGCCAAAATGTTGTGAACATCACGAGACGCATAACAAAGAAAAGACCACGGCTAAACCACAATTTAAGAATTGGATTCTGCTTAGCGTGCGTATATCGAGTTATGGATGCCGCGGGAAGTTTGGAGAGCACGAAAAGAAGCTGTAGAGTTCCTTGAGTGCTCTCCAAACATAGTCTCCCCAAGTGGCATAAAAATGTACTCGATATACGCACACGCTAAGAGCATGAACCTAACTTCTTTTATAACATGGCGCAACACTTAGTGCTAAACTGACATGTTTTATTTCTGATTGAACTCCAACTAGTGTCTCACGATGCACGATGAAGGAAAACTGGTCTTTATTATCCTAGCACGCCAACAATCAGTCATGATACCTTGGGCAACAGTTTAACGAAAACCTTAACCTGGTTCTCTAAAATTTTCATGAAAACATTCGCGTTCTTCGATTTACTATATTGTGTTATATGCAAACGAGGCCCAGAAAACAAATTGTGCAAATACTGTCAATGAAAATGTAGACGAAGCAAAGTCAAACACATATCACGTCGAAGTAAATCATCTTTGCCATGGCAAATAGTCAAAGCTCGAAGTAGGGTTAAGGATTGGGTTCAAATAATCTTCACATTGCCGAAACTTTATTAACAAACTTGCTCTACAACGCGACTAAACTACGTTTTTGCGCTGAAATGAAACTGCCCAAGTCATTGCACACGTCATTTTATTGAGCACGGCTTTGCGTACATAAAGATTTTGTGTTCATGATGGGCTCAAGTAGGATTTAGATAGACTAGTACTAGCGCGCGCGCTAGTTATAATTTGATTTGTTAAACATGCTCGCGCAAACATGCAAGAAGCATTTGATAAATGGAATATACACCGAATGCAAATATGGCGGACCACTCGGTCGTCGCCCGGGACGAGTCGAATGAAAGCGAATGAAAGCGAGGCTAGTTGGGCTTCGATGTTTTGTTTTAAAATGCTTCCCGGCCAGGAAACTCTTGCTTTGTGGTCGACCTGTTGTTTTATTTCGCTGTGCCTACGAGTTGCTGTGTTTCTGAATGCGACGAGAGGGGATAGAAATCTTCCACCGTTAACCTCTAAGGGAAAATAGTGGATCAATGCAATTCGTTGAGACGGAGAAAAGGAGTTCACGATCGCCGCGGGGACTAAAGTTTGCTATTGTTTGCTACGTTTCAGGATAGATCTCAGAAAAATCGTTTAAATGACGAGCTAATGTGGTGTCTGGTGGTGTTCCAACACGGTTTTCATGGCCAATACCCTCCCCAGGGTAAAGAAAAGGTCTCCTTGAATGATATCCTCTATCTCAAAGGAAGAAGTTATTTGCGTTCGCGTCCACTCGCATGATTGCACGGAATCGCACGAAGTAAATATAAATACTACGGTGCAATAACCAAGCAAATGAACTTCAACTGCCCCGTTACTGAAACCAGTGAAAGCATTGAGCCAAATGACAACAACTTAGAGCTAAATGCGATCGCTTACACATTTTCTTAGATCGATTCCAACCTGAACTTAAACAGTTCCTTCGGCGAATGTGAACTCCTCAGAACTCCTTGCCTCCGTCTCTTTGGTTTCCCCTCAGAGGCGAACGAGAAAACTGAAAAAAAGAACACCTTCTCTGCTGTGGAAGATTCCACTCTGTTGCGGTGGCATTCAGGAACACAAAAACGCGTAGGGAGGGCGAAACAAATCGACTACGAAGCAAGACTTTTCTCGAAAAGCATTGTCAAAACAAAACATCGAAGCCCAACTAGCCTCGCTTTCATTCGACTCGTCCCGGGCGACGACCGAGTGGTCCGCCATATTTGCATTCGGTGTATTCTTCCAACAGAAATTCGTAGAGCTACGAATGTAAATATATTTATGGAGTTATGACTGAGTACTCTAACTCCAGTTTTATATAATTTCACTATTTAAACTTTTAGTATTACTATTACTTCTAAGCAATCCGGTGATCTGTTTTTATATGGTATCCTATTGTAGATTCTTTTATAGATTATCCCTTGGCCATTTTCTAGGAAAGCATTATTTTGTGTTTACATGTTATACTGACTAGCGCCATGAATTTACCACATTAATAAACTGAATGCAGCTTTTATCTGAAATTTGTATCGTTCAAAAAAAAGAGCTCAATTTACTTTGATCTACTTTGGGCTCTTTTCACATTACATACGTCGTGAAAGTCAATGATTTTTTCAGCTAAATATGCAAGTTTAACTCATTTTCCAATCCTTCAGCTATTCAGTTTATTTCAGACGTCGTTCCTGGTTTAGACTGTTTACAGTCCCCTTATTCTTCCGTGATATCATAAATGTCGATCGTTGAGTTCGATGAGCCGCCATCATTGTCCCTTGATGCGAGGGAAGCTGGGGAGAGTACTATCAAAGGCTGTCCACGGGCATTTTGTACTCTCCCCAGTTTCGCTCGCATCAAGAGATCAAGATGGCGACCCATCGAACTCAACGATCGACATCTTCGATATCACGGAAAAAATAGGGAACTGACTCCCGGCTTCTGAACAGTGTATTTCTGGTTATTTAATCAGTGGCAGATCCAGACTTTCAGCTAAGAAGGGGGCCCGGTTTTAATTTACCTGCCCAGCCGGCTTTTCTTCCTCTCAGTCCATTTTCTTTCTTTTTTCACCCGAAAATAAAGGGGGACGGGGGCCTGGGGGGCCTGTCCCCCCCCCCCCCCCCTTCCCCCTTATTTTGGTGGAAAAAGAAGAAATGACGGAAGGAAGAAAGCCGGCTGGGCAAGTAAATTAAAACCGGGCCCCTTCTTAGTCTAAAAGTCTGGATCTGCCACTGATTAAATAACCAGAAATACACTGTTCAGAAGCCGGGAGTCAGTTCCCTATTTTTTCCGTGATATCGAAGATGTCGATCGTTGAGTTCGATGGGTCGCCATCTTGATCTCTTGATGCGAGCGAAACTGGGGAGAGTACAAAATGCCCGTGGACAGCCTTTGATAGTACTCTCCCCAGCTTCCCTCGCATCAAGGGACAATGATGGCGGCTCATCGAACTCAACGATCGACATTTATGATATCACGGAAGAATAAGGGGACTGTAAACAGTCTAAACCAGGAACGACGTCTGAAATAAACTGAATAGCTGAAGGATTGGAAAATGAGTTAAACTTGCATATTTAGCTGAAAAAATCATTGACTTTCACGACGTATGTAATGTGAAAAGAGCCCAAAGTAGATCAAAGTAAATTGAGCTCTTTTTTTTGAACGATACAAATTTCAGATAAAAGCTGCATTCAGTTTATTAATGTGGTAAATTCATGGCGCTAGTCAGTATAACATGTAAACACAAAATAATGCTTTCCTAGAAAATGGCCAAGGGATAATCTATAAAAGAATCTACAATAGGATACCATATAAAAACAGATCACCGGATTGCTTAGAAGTAATAGTAATACTAAAAGTTTAAATAGTGAAATTATATAAAACTGGAGTTAGAGTACTCAGTCATAACTCCATAAATATATTTACATTCGTAGCTCTACGAATTTCTGCTGGAAGAATACACCGAATGCAAATATGGCGGACCACTCGGTCGTCGCCCGGGACGAGTCGAATGAAAGCGAGGCTAGTTGGGCTTCGATGTTTTGTTTTGACAATGCTTTTCGAGAAAAGTCTTGCTTCGTAGTCGATTTGTTTCGCCCTCCCTACGCGTTTTTGTGTTCCTGAATGCCACCGCAACAGAGTGGAATCTTCCACAGCAGAGAAGGTGTTCTTTTTTTCAGTTTTCTCGTTCGCCTCTGAGGGGAAACCAAAGAGACGGAGGCAAGGAGTTCTGAGGAGTTCACATTCGCCGAAGGAACTGTTTAAGTTCAGGTTGGAATCGATCTAAGAAAATGTGTAAGCGATCGCATTTAGCTCTAAGTTGTTGTCATTTGGCTCAATGCTTTCACTGGTTTCAGTAACGGGGCAGTTGAAGTTCATTTGCTTGGTTATTGCACCGTAGTATTTATATTTACTTCGTGCGATTCCGTGCAATCATGCGAGTGGACGCGAACGCAAATAACTTCTTCCTTTGAGATAGAGGATATCATTCAAGGAGACCTTTTCTTTACCCTGGGGAGGGTATTGGCCATGAAAACCGTGTTGGAACACCACCAGACACCACATTAGCTCGTCATTTAAACGATTTTTCTGAGATCTATCCTGAAACGTAGCAAACAATAGCAAACTTTAGTCCCCGCGGCGATCGTGAACTCCTTTTCTCCGTCTCAACGAATTGCATTGATCCACTATTTTCCCTTAGAGGTTAACGGTGGAAGATTTCTATCCCCTCTCGTCGCATTCAGAAACACAGCAACTCGTAGGCACAGCGAAATAAAACAACTGGTCGACCACAAAGCAAGAGTTTCCTGGCCGGGAAGCATTCGAAGCCCAACTAGCCTCGCTTTCATTCGCTTTCATTCGACTCGTCCCGGGCGACGACCGAGTGGTCCGCCATATTTGCATTCGGTGTATATTCCATTTATCCAATGTTCTTTGCATTTGCGCGAGCATGTTTAACAAATCAAATTATAACATAGCGCGCGCGCTAGTACTAGTCCTATCTAAATCCTATTGAGCCATCATGAACAAAATCTTTATGTACGCACAGCCGTGCTCAATAAAATGACGTGTGCAATGACTTGTGCAGTTTCATTTCAGCTGCAAAACTTTAGTCGCGTTTAGAGCAAGTTTGTTTAATTAAGTTTCGGCAATGTGAAGATTATTCTGAACAATCCTAACCCTACTTCGAGCCTTTGACTTTTGCCTGGCAAAGATGTTTACTTCGACGTGAATATTTTGACTTTGCTTGTCTACATTTTCATTGAGTATTTGTACTTTGTTTGGCTTCGTTTTCATTATAAAAATATCTTAATTCGAAGAAGCGAATTTTTCATTGACAATTTTAGAGACCAGGTTAAGCGTTTTCGTTCAACTGTTGCCCAAGGTATCATGACTGATTGTGGCGTGCTAGGATAATAAAGACCATTGTTTTCCTTCATCGTGCATCGTGAGAACTAGTTGTAGTCAATCAGAAATAAAACATGTCAGTTTAGCACCTAAGTTGTTGTCGCCATGTTATAAAAGAATTGGTTCATGCTTTTAGCTGTGCGTATATCGAGTTATGGATGCACTTGGGAAGTTTGGAGAGCACTCAAGCAACTCTTACGCTTCTTTCGTGCTCTCCAAACTTCCCGCGTGCATCCATAACTCGATATACGCACGCTAAGCATGAACCAATTCTTAAATGTGGTTTAGCGTGGTCTTTTCTTTTATGCGTCTCGTGGGTTCACAACATTTTGGCCACTCTGATGACGCGTATCACAGATCTTACTATCGTTGTCGATAAGAGTACAGTCAACGCTAAACCAACATTTCGAGCTGTTTTTTTTACCACAATATCAACGTCAAAGAAAATGTTTTTTTTCATAGGGTCTTAGAGCGCGAGCTGAAAAGGCATTGTATGACATACTGACGCGAGTAGCGTTGTCTGGACTCTTATCGACAACGACAAATTAGCCAATCAAATTTCGATATTAGTAGCAATTGTGGTAAAATTACTTTTCGATGTATTTCTAATTGTAGTGTTATGTTTTAACTTCAGCTTGACCACAAGACCGAGGATTTAAAAAATCTAAGAATCGAGTTAGAAGAGAAGAGAGCAGAATGCTTGAAGTTGAAAACACAGCTACAAGAAATGGATGATAAGTACTTCGACTCACAAGCGAAAACAAAAGAAGAGTTAGGACGGGCACTCAGGGTGAGGGCAGAATGTTTTGATTACATGAAGCATTTCTGGGAGTATTGCAAATCGATGCCCTCGTAAATGCGCGTCTTATTGAGGCGCGATATGTGTAGAGACTGAAAAAAACTCGGAAAGTAATAGTTTTCGTAGGAAGTAAAAGACTTAAGAGTTGAAAATAAACGAAAAGTTTACAATGATGGCTAAATTTGGGTACACCGGATTGAGGTAGATATGTTATAACGTAGAGCTAGCCTCCAATAGCTTCTGGAGTCTTTTATCCTACATCTGGGGTCCTGGCCAATCGTTAAGCAACCTGACAACTTGCAAAAAAGTTGAATTCTCTAGGGAATGAGCAATTGTCCTCTTGAGCGCTTCAAGGTGCAGAAACCAGATAAGCTCCGGAGGTATTCGGCTTTGCACTTCAGCGCGAGCAGTGCAGATTACTTATAACTTTAATTCAATTTGCAAGGAATAATTTTCTTGTAGGAAGAAATACGCCAGCTTAGGTTGCAGTTGAAAGAGAAAGAAATCAACGCTGAACAGGACAGGAGCTTGAGAAACAAGGTACGACAGAATTATGACGAACACTGAACTTTCAGTTCTCGAGTTGTTATTACCACCCTTTTGAAGCAGCCCTCATGTTTCAGTTCAAGCTCTCTCAGAGAAGGCAAAAAATTGTTTTGAACATTTTCATGTTTGTGTCTGACTTACAAACTGCTCTCTGTTTTTAGATTCAAGATGACTGCACGGCTTTAATAAAAGAGAACGCCGCTATATCAGCACAAGTTGTAGAACTAAGAAAACAGATAGATATGGTAAGTTTCATACAGCTCTTAAAATTTTGGTTGTTATTTCCACGTTTCTTTTTAAATTACTGTACCAGGAAACAGATTTCTCCGCCATTTTCCCGCTTTGTGGGAGATGCTTTGCGGGGAAGATGTTTGACTGGTTTCCACTGCATGTAATCGCACGCAAAATCACAAGTTTTCCCGCGCTTTGTCACCGGTTAGCGTTTTTGCTTCGAGTCATAGTATTGCAACGCTCAGGATTTTTACTTTTGACCGTAAATAGGCCATTCCGAAATTCAACAGGGGACTGGGGCGAGTTTCAAATTTTAACCAATCGATAAACTGACACCACCACATGAAAGATCTTGTCGAGATTGATCATTTGACCAAGTATGATGTTTTTAGGGTGAACAGAGACCAAGTTATAGACCTTCAAATATGGCTCAAAACCCATACAAACGTCTCTAATTTTGAGATAGCGTCCCCCAAAACCATACAAACTCTTAACATTTTTCATCAGTTTTGTGACAGCTGTAAAATCCCGTCATGCACCTACTATTTGAAAGAAGCTGAGATGAAAATCACCCTGTTTGACCATTTTAAAGAGTATCACGGAAATCATGAAAAATTTTAAGAGTTTGTATGGTTTTGGGGGACGCTGTCTCAAAATTAGAGACGTTTGTATTGATTTTGAGCCATATTTCAAGGTCTATAACTTGTTCTCTGCTCACCCTAAAAGCATCATACTTGGTCAAATGATCAATCTTGACATGATCTTTCATGTGGTGGTGTCAGTTTATCGATTGGCTAAAATTTGAAACTCGCCCCAGTTCCCTGTTGAATTTCGGAACGGCCTATTGCACTTTACTTTTTAGTGGAGACGATTTGCTTGAATTTCTGCAAAATTTCGCAGACTGTTGGTGGTGTAGTATTTCGAAAACACTTCCATAGGCCGCCAAAACTTTTACAACAGCGATTTCTTTTCTGTATGTGAAATTCAAAGCCCCCGACAGGGAGTTTTTTTCGCTTGTGTCGAATTTCTCTGCAGACTTCGCAACATGGTACCCAGGCTCTCTGGAGCGAGCGATGGTGCGGTGAGATGAGAGACCCTGGGAACAAGGTTGCAGACGTTGACGAAATTTTGTCAATGAGTCAAGTAAAGAATAAAGTTTTAAGTTTTTTGTTTTCTTTTCAGGACCGGGCACACAAAGATGAGAAGGATTTCCGCCGACACGCTAACATCCAAGAGCTTGTGACTCTGAAGGAAAGCGAGAAACATTTACAGCAAGAACTAGAGAGGACCAAAGAACTCCTGAAATTAGAACAACAAAATCACCGGGAAACGATAGCGAAGGTATTTGCGGTACACGGCGTTAATTTGATCACATTGTCTTTCATTGTGTACAACGATAGACGGCTTTCAAGCCCCGTAGAATAACAAAGAAAAAATCTCTTTGGCTAGGACTGTTCTCCGTAAAACCTTGAATGTTCAGGGCGATTGAAAAATACACCAAATGAAGAGCACTTTTGTTGATTATTAGACCTTTTTAGCGAAGTTTTCTGTAACGTTACTTTACAGACGTTTTCGAGTTACCTTGAGCCTCTGTTTCAAAACGAGTTCACGTGCAAAACGTTTCATATGAAAATGAATTTTGATTTAATACATGAAAATGAACCTGTGGGAATGGTTTGGCTCAGACTCGTTTTGAGACAGAGGCAAAGGTTAACTCGGAAATGGACTTTTGGTTTACTCCGTCGCTGTGCAGGTGTTGAAATGGAGCGTGTTGTGTAGACTGTGCTATGTCGATGCTCTTTTGCTGGCGTTGTGGGTTTCTTATGTCTTGTGCCTTTGTTTCTTGCAGCTGTCAAGAGAAGAACAGGCGTCTTTAGAAGGTAATCTTGAGCTTCAGTCCTGTTAGCTTTAATTTTAGCCAAATACAATATATTTTAGCGTCCGCGTCCACTTAAGGACGTTCGCGCAAAATTTTCTCACATTAATTTTTTTGAGGCGCCACGCACCTCTCGTAAGGTTTAACAGGATTGGCCGAGAAAACAATAGAATAAACAACAGAAACAATGGCCCTAGTCCTGAAAACAATAGAGGTGGATGAGTCCGGGAGCAAATAAAATTAGAGGTTCCGAAGAGGTGCGTGACTACTGATTTTTTTCTGAAAATTTTACCATTGATAGATGATGAGTTAGTGATGTAAGAAATGTAAAAAAATGGGGCTCACCGACTTCGTTTTGGAGAGAACATGCCCGGAAGAACGCCTAAATCTGAGTAAATCGGGCTTCGTTATCGAAGAAGGCCACAGTAGCTGTTAAGCCCAAAATGTTGCAATTAGAGCTTTGAAGGGCAATGTTCTCTGCCAAATATGGTTCAAATGGTCCTATTAAACGAATTTAGTCACTTGTTGAGGTTCCTTTAAGAACAAGTTCGCATTCATTTAGCGACCATAGTTTCACGCGCCTTGCAGCCGGAAGATGACAGGATTCCATGTCCCGTGGAGAGAAACCTCGAAATTTTTTTAATTTCCCACATTGATTTTTTGTTCACTTTTGGACAATGTGGCGATAATTGTAACTAAAATCTGTTTCTGAAAAGAAAAGTAGGGGTCATCGAACGTTCAAGATCATTAAATCCAAGCAAAGCTTTTGCAGTGGCCATCTGCCCTTTCATTGTTCATTTGACTACTTAGCGCGCGCGCTCGATGCATGGCGTGGCATGTCAAATTACGTGCACAGTAAGGATGCGCAGTAACAATTAGCGCGAACCGCCTTAAACTGATAGAGGTGTCCCGGCGCTGAATAGGGGCTAGTTATACAGGGAAACAGAAGGTGTTAATTTCGGAAACAGGCTTGGTGTCCGCTAAATAGAGGGTGCCTGCTTAATTTGGGATCTGCTTTATAGAGGTTTCCCTTTATAACCGGCTTTATTTACCCTTGGCAGTGTTTATAGCACAAAGGCTAGTTGGGTCGAGCAAATAAATGAAACAATTAATCCAAATTGAACATAAAATTGTTAAGAATCCCAACTGGTCGGAGGCAAACTAGTTGCGAGCCTGTAGCCTTAACTTGCGGCTGCATGTAACCAACTGTGCTGTAATTCAGCTTTAATCTAATAAAATGTACAGCAAGTTATTTCACTTCGAATGATTCAAAGAATCCTTTTTTTTCGATTCCGGTCGGGTTCGGGTTTTTTTTGGTTTCGGTTATAAAGTGGATATGATCTTTATCAGAATGCGAAGACATGCAAAGCTTTCAGGGGATGTTAAAATAACCTTCTAGGCCTCAAAATGATAGTACTGTTTACAAAGGGAGAAAAATACGAGCAGAATAATTACAAACTCAGGCGGAACAGAGACAGTTACCACCGTTTTCGTTGATACGCGACTTTCGAAAACAAAACACCAGCGGAAACGTTTCCAACATTTCCGTCAATCATACATGTTATCGACAGATCGGATCGAAATACATCCATCACAGCCCGCTAGCACGACGTAAAGAAGATCTGAAGGTCACACTAATGGCTGTGTTTGGTGGATTTCGATCCGATCTGTCGATAACACGCAAGACTGACAGAAATTTTGGAAACGTTTTCGCGGGTGTTTTGTTTTCCAACGTCGCGTATCAACGAAAACGGTGGTAATAATGAGAAAGATCGAATCAGGTTACTAGAGTATTGTAAGTATCTTTATTTCAATTTGACTAGTTTATCATTTCCCGAGTACTTGTTGGTTGTAAAAGATATTGACGTTCTTTCCTTGCAGCTAACTTGAGGCGAACTCAACTTCGCAACGAGCTGAACGAGGTAGAGGGGCATCAGGACTCAACCAACTCAGAAAATGTTGCTCTTAAAAGAGACAAGCTGCTTCTAACAGACGAGGTGGCCAACTTGAATGCCAAGGTATTTGCATCAACTCTCTCTTCCCGCGATCAGTTATTGTCACCCGCGGGTTACTTGTGTTCACCCACGGGCCAGTTATTTTTACCTGCAGGTTCAGTTGTCCTTTGTCTGGTAGTTAGTTATCTTCACCTGCGTGTCAGTTATCTTCACCTGCGGGTCAGTTATCTTCACCTGCAGATCAGTTATCTTCACCTGCAGGTCAGTTATCTTCACCTGCGGGTCAGTTATCTTCACCTGCAGGTCAGTTATCTTCACCTGTGGGCCAGTTGTCTTTAACCGCGGGTCAGCCATCACTCTTCAGCTCTAGATATGTTGCCCTTAATGGCAGCTCTGTTACCTAAGAGCCCATTGGTCTATTACTTTTACCGGCGGGTGTCTTCCTTTCACCCTCGGGTCTGTGCCCTTTCAATACGCTGGGAATGTTACGTGTCTGTTCTCATCAACCGCGGGTTTCCTACCCTAATCCACAGGACCCAGTTTTCCAAAGTGTTAATAATGCAGTCCACCGAACACATCACTCTCCAGTGGATAAGTGTTGAGTGGACAAACCACGCCATGCACTGGATAGTGATTTATTTAGATATTTTTCCCGTGATATCAGTAGCCTCGCAGCTCCTACAAGCTCTAAATTTCATTGGCGAGGATACAGTCACAGCCCTTTTGTTTTAGGGTTAGGGTCCATTGTTTCTGTTGTTTGTTTTTTTGTTAAACCTCAAGGGTGGTCTCCAATCAGGTGAGACCTTGTAAGAGCTGCGAGGTGACCCCGCGAAATAGGCCAGTTCCAGTCTACACGAGCACGTTTCGGTGAGGATAAAACAATGCGGCCTCACATGAACATGTCGACATTATGTCGACATGTCAACATTAGTTCGTGCTTGTGCGGATTGCAATTGGTCACTGAGGTTCCTGTGGGGATCTGAATTCGAGATAAATTCAAACTAAAAATAGATCGTTTTGTGAAAACGCCGTGACAGGAATATGGGGTAATTACAGCCTCCCAGTAATGGGCTCATGCTAGAGACCTAATTGATCCATTAATTCTCTCACAGCTGGATGAACGAGACGAAGAAATCGACAGACTAAAGTTGCGACTCGAGGATTCAGAGTCTCGCTGCTCACATTTGGAATCAAAAGTTCGAATGCAGAGAAGCTTGGAGTCTGTCAAATGGGAAGAGTTTGAGAAGCTAGCCACAACTATGAGAGAATTCTCCAGATCCATGAGTCCTTCCAAGAGTGGAAGCCTAGCTGAATATTAAGCGCCATTTTTAACTCCTAATGAAATACAAACCGAACCATTTGGGACTACACCAGGAACTTTTCCTTCGCCTGCTACCATGTCAAGTTACCTGTGTTTTGCTTGGAGTGTCGATGGTTTCTTCTAATGTTTGAGGGTGTGTCGACGAGCCCCGCTGTGATTTGCCGAGTGATAGTTTTACGACAGATCCATTAGTTCCTTTTTATTAACAAACAAAGCTCAAGCCTTCATATTAAGACGAAAAAAAAATGAATTTTTGCAATGTCGAAAATCAAACGAGGCCATATGAAGGTAATGCTCAGAAGCTTTCATTGAAATGGTCACACGTTGGGTTTTTATTGATTTTACCCTTAAGTTTAAAAGACCCAGTTTTGGCCATGATGCATTGCTCGCTTGGCGGCATTGGAAAACAAAAGCCTCGTTATCATGTAAACCAAAGCAACAGACGCGCGAAAAGCGTTATGGTCAATACTGGGCCTTTAAGTGTTAAAGCCTCCATGTTCAGTGCAATAGAACTTTCCCGTATTCAACCTCAGTACTTACGAACAATAGCACCAGAGTGAGGTTGGGGTGGAGATTTTGATACATCTCCTGTATTTTTGCCCATCTTAACCTCGACTCGGTGTCATTGTTTATTGGAATGCGGGAAAGATCTATTGTTATACTGCGTGAAAGAATTGCTAACAAATTGTAAAATTAGGTTTTATCCAGAGATGATAAACTTTTTTTTATCGACCTGATTTTGCTCCTGATGTGACACTTATGGCGCTTTCATAGATCAGGGTTCGTACAGGTCATGGAAAACCTGGAAAGTCATGGAATTTTACAATTTCATTTTCCAGGCCTGGAAAGTCCTGAAATTTAGGTGTAGGTCATGGAAAGTCATGGAAAATCAGTATGTTTTCTATGAATGAAAGGCATTAAGATCCAAAGTTGAAAAATTAACTGGCGAGTCCAAAAATCAAGTGCAATTTCAGCTGAATAAATGATTGTTTTGACACTACTGCCGGAAGGCAGTGGCTTAACTTAGGTCATGGAATATTTCAAAAAGTCATGGAAAAAGTCATGGAAAGTCATGGAATTTTGATGGATCATAAGTGTACGAACCCTGTTAAGATGAAAGGAAGGATCTAAGTGGTAAACATGTCTCGGGTCCACTAGATATGATTCTATATTGAGAGAGATAACATAAGAGTGATCAAAAATGTATTTTAAAAGAGGTACATCTTTATTAATAATTTATATCTCCCTTCTGTTTCTGTAGATATTTTCTACCTGTTAGATTTTTTAAACCTAACCAAATCAGTAAATCATTCAAAAGAAACTGTCTCTATGTAAAAAGCTGCCATTTCCTCGCAAAGTGAACAACCCCATTCGCAGGCCTTTTCCATTGTTTCTCTTGAATTCCCTTGAATTCAAACCTTGCGAGTTGAAAGGTTGACGTAGTATGTGGCTGAGAAAGAGTGTTTGCAAAAACTGTACGGATCTTATGGATAAATATTAATAAACCATTTAAGTTATTATTCATGGACCGATTCTTTTTGTTTTATGTAGTAACCGTGATCAAAACAAAACTGACCGATCAGATTACAGAACACGACTAATAAATTTCCAACTTAAGTCATCTTAACCAATCACGAACGGCCGAAACACAAAGGAATTTCGTTAAAATTCTCTAACCTGTAGTGGGAGCATAATTTGCATCTTGGAAACAAACACTGACCCTGGAAACAATGTTTCCCGTATGGAAAAACTGGGAAATATTGGAAAACAAACAGGCTAGGCGTTATGGATGTTTCTGGACTGACGTGGTTCCTCGTTTTGTTGACGTTTTATTGCCGAAACTGACGCGGGAAAGGCACCCGCAAAGGTAGGAAGTCATCTACAGACAGAATGAAAAATATTACTTTATTACTATTCCACCTTCAGAGCTTGTCAGATCTGTATGGGCTGCAATGGTTATATTCTACAATCCGCTAAATGAGGCTTTGTTGCATTGAATCTTTTCTAGTCAATCAGCAGGAAAATACAGATGGCGAACAGCAAGCACTTCAAAATTTTCAGCTAGCCGGAAATTCTATTTTATTTAATTGGAACACTCTTTTGTGCCAGTAATCTAACAGGCATTTCGAGTTTTGAATTCGATGATCGAGAAACTGGTTTAATATCTCATCTTCTGAAAAAGGATCTTGCCTTTAGTTTAACTTAATTGTTATTTGATAAAGCGATTACAGGTAACATCTGCACGTTTGTTGGATAAACTTCACGGAGATTATATACTCACTTACATTAAAGTTTGTTTGAGTAGTGCCTTTTAAGACGGAATCATTAAAATTGAGGAAAGGGGAAATCAGCTTTGTGCGAAAATTATCTCCTTTTTAGTTCAGACTCACCGCAAACTGCCGCTTCAGTAAGCCCTGAGCTAGTGTAACTTCCTAAGGACTTTTCGGATAAGCTTATAAATGGATGGGCTTATATCCGTGGGGGCATATAACAGGAATAAAAAAACCGTCTCTCGAAATGAGCTATAGCTGTGTTGATCAACATAGGGTTTTCAGTTAATTTTTTTAGTTAAACGAAATCAAAACAAGGAAAGCTCGATGGGGGTTTTAAACCGGATGTCTTTTTTTCTTTATGGGTAGGTAGGCCTATAACCAGGGGATTTATACGCGGGAGAGGGGTTATAAGCGGCAGTTTAAGGTCTTCATAAGGAATTTAGGGTACAAAAAAAATCAAAGTGTAGCTCACCTCAAAAAATGTACAAGGGTGAGAAGGGAAGGGAGCGGGCTTCCATAATACGTTAATTTCAACATAGTTAATAGCGGGAAATGGTTATGAAACCCGAAAAAAGTCCTTGTATGTTTTTGTTCCCTTTTTGGCATTTTCGATGCACAAAACCAGGAGCCCATCACTAGGAGCCGGCAACTACCCTGTATTCCTGTCACGGCGTTTTCACAGACCGGTCTATTTTTAGTTTGAATTTATCTCGAATTCAGATCCCCACAGGAACCTCAGTGACCAATTGCAATCACAAGCAGGGACTAAATGTTGACATGTCGACATGTTAACGTGAGGCCGCATTGTTTTATCTTTACCGAAGCGTGCTCGTGTAGACTGGAAGTGGCCTATTTCGCGGGAAAAATATCTAAAAATAGACTGGTCTGTAAAAATGACCGTGCATTGGCTTATTACGGGAGTTGCAGGCTCCTTATAATGGGCTCCTGACAAAACACAATAGGGAGTTAGAGCAAATCGTTACGGCAGGCGCTGATACGGCTGCAGGAAGTAAATCATTGTCGTTTTATTAATTCATTTTCTTTTAATCACGTGCTCGGCAAAACGGAGGGCTCCAGTAGCAGTTAATGTCTGTTCCGCTACGCAACGAACGGAGGCGGGGTTTGGCTGGAATGCAAAAGGACAAGGCTAACAGTAAATAGAGAAAGGAAAATCATATTGGAACATTTTTCAAAAAAATTAAAGGTTGGGATTTTATAGTCAGTCAAAACTACTGCAAAAACAGCTACTCAATATGCAGACCTACACGTACTACAGCTAGTATATATGCTATTAGCTGCTTGCAACTGTGAGCAGCACACTACCACGCGCACTACAGTATAACAGAGACGCTACTAATATCTCTACTACGGGTTGTCCCTCATCCCGTTGTTGAGATATTAGTAGCGTCTCTGTTATACTGTAGTGCGCGTGGTAGTGTGCTGCTCACAGTTGCAAGCAGCTAATAGGGGCGATCATGGCGGGTGGGGACTAGCTGGAGTACGTGTAGGTCTGCATATTGAGTAGCTGTTTTTGCAGTAGTTTTGACTGACTATAAAATCCCAACCTTTAATTTTTTTGAAAAATGTTCCAATATGATTTTCCTTTCTCTATTTACTGTTAGCCTTGTCCTTTTGCATTCCAGCCAAACCCCGCCTCCGTTCGTTGCGTAGCGGAACAGACATTAACTGCTACTGGAGCCCTCCGTTTTGCCGAGCACGTGATTAAAAGAAAATGAATTAATAAAACGACAATGATTTACTTCCTGCAGCCGTATCAGCGCCTGCCGTAACGATTTGCTCTAACTCCCTATTGTGTTTTGTCAGGAGCCCATTATAAGGAGCCTGCAACTCCCGTAATAAGCCAATGCACGGTCATTTTTACAGACCAGTCTATTTTTAGATATTTTTCCCGCGAAATAGGCCACTTCCAGTCTACACGAGCACGCTTCGGTAAAGATAAAACAATGCGGCCTCACGTTAACATGTCGACATGTCAACATTTAGTCCCTGCTTGTGATTGCAATTGGTCACTGAGGTTCCTGTGGGGATCTGAATTCGAGATAAATTCAAACTAAAAATAGACCGGTCTGTGAAAACGCCGTGACAGGAATACAGGGTAGTTGCCGGCTCCTAGTGATGGGCTCCTGGTTTTGTGCATCGAAAATGCCAAAAAGGGAACAAAAACATACAAGGACTTTTTTCGGGTTTCATAACCATTTCCCGCTATTAACTATGTTGAAATTAACGTATTATGGAAGCCCGCTCCCTTCCCTTCTCACCCTTGTACATTTTTTGAGGTGAGCTACACTTTGATTTTTTTTGTACCCTAAATTCCTTATGAAGACCTTAAACTGCCGCTTATAACCCCTCTCCCGCGTATAAATCCCCTGGTTATAGGCCTACCTACCCATAAAGAAAAAAAGACATCCGGTTTAAAACCCCCATCGAGCTTTCCTTGTTTTGATTTCGTTTAACTAAAAAAATTAACTGAAAACCCTATGTTGATCAACACAGCTATAGCTCATTTCGAGAGACGGTTTTTTTATTCCTGTTATATGCCCCCACGGATATAAGCCCATCCATTTATAAGCTTATCCGAAAAGTCCTTAGGAAGTTACACTAGCTCAGGGCTTACTGAAGCGGCAGTTTGCGGTGAGTCTGAACTAAAAAGGAGATAATTTTCGCACAAAGCTGATTTCCCCTTTCCTCAATTTTAATGATTCCGTCTTAAAAGGCACTACTCAAACAAACTTTAATGTAAGTGAGTATATAATCTCCGTGAAGTTTATCCAACAAACGTGCAGATGTTACCTGTAATCGCTTTATCAAATAACAATTAAGTTAAACTAAAGGCAAGATCCTTTTTCAGAAGATGAGATATTAAACCAGTTTCTCGATCATCGAATTCAAAACTCGAAATGCCTGTTAGATTACTGGCACAAAAGAGTGTTCCAATTAAATAAAATAGAATTTCCGGCTAGCTGAAAATTTTGAAGTGCTTGCTGTTCGCCATCTGTATTTTCCTGCTGATTGACTAGAAAAGATTCAATGCAACAAAGCCTCATTTAGCGGATTGTAGAATATAACCATTGCAGCCCATACAGATCTGACAAGCTCTGAAGGTGGAATAGTAATAAAGTAATATTTTTCATTCTGTCTGTAGATGACTTCCTACCTTTGCGGGTGCCTTTCCCGCGTCAGTTTCGGCAATAAAACGTCAACAAAACGAGGAACCACGTCAGTCCAGAAACATCCATAACGCCTAGCCTGTTTGTTTTCCAATATTTCCCAGTTTTTCCATACGGGAAACATTGTTTCCAGGGTCAGTGTTTGTTTCCAAGATGCAAATTATGCTCCCACTACAGGTTAGAGAATTTTAACGAAATTCCTTTGTGTTTCGGCCGTTCGTGATTGGTTAAGATGACTTAAGTTGGAAATTTATTAGTCGTGTTCTGTAATCTGATCGGTCAGTTTTGTTTTGATCACGGTTACTACATAAAACAAAAAGAATCGGTCCATGAATAATAACTTAAATGGTTTATTAATATTTATCCATAAGATCCGTACAGTTTTTGCAAACACTCTTTCTCAGCCACATACTACGTCAACCTTTCAACTCGCAAGGTTTGAATTCAAGGGAATTCAAGAGAAACAATGGAAAAGGCCTGCGAATGGGGTTGTTCACTTTGCGAGGAAATGGCAGCTTTTTACATAGAGACAGTTTCTTTTGAATGATTTACTGATTTGGTTAGGTTTAAAAAATCTAACAGGTAGAAAATATCTACAGAAACAGAAGGGAGATATAAATTATTAATAAAGATGTACCTCTTTTAAAATACATTTTTGATCACTCTTATGTTATCTCTCTCAATATAGAATCATATCTAGTGGACCCGAGACATGTTTACCACTTAGATCCTTCCTTTCATCTTAACAGGGTTCGTACACTTATGATCCATCAAAATTCCATGACTTTCCATGACTTTTTCCATGACTTTTTGAAATATTCCATGACCTAAGTTAAGCCACTGCCTTCCGGCAGTAGTGTCAAAACAATCATTTATTCAGCTGAAATTGCACTTGATTTTTGGACTCGCCAGTTAATTTTTCAACTTTGGATCTTAATGCCTTTCATTCATAGAAAACATACTGATTTTCCATGACTTTCCATGACCTACACCTAAATTTCAGGACTTTCCAGGCCTGGAAAATGAAATTGTAAATTCCATGACTTTCCAGGTTTTCCATGACCTGTACGAACCCTGATCTATGAAAGCGCCATAAGTGTCACATCAGGAGCAAAATCAGGTCGATAAAAAAAAGTTTATCATCTCTGGATAAAACCTAATTTTACAATTTGTTAGCAATTCTTTCACGCAGTATAACAATAGATCTTTCCCGCATTCCAATAAACAATGACACCGAGTCGAGGTTAAGATGGGCAAAAATACAGGAGATGTATCAAAATCTCCACCCCAACCTCACTCTGGTGCTATTGTTCGTAAGTACTGAGGTTGAATACGGGAAAGTTCTATTGCACTGAACATGGAGGCTTTAACACTTAAAGGCCCAGTATTGACCATAACGCTTTTCGCGCGTCTGTTGCTTTGGTTTACATGATAACGAGGCTTTTGTTTTCCAATGCCGCCAAGCGAGCAATGCATCATGGCCAAAACTGGGTCTTTTAAACTTAAGGGTAAAATCAATAAAAACCCAACGTGTGACCATTTCAATGAAAGCTTCTGAGCATTACCTTCATATGGCCTCGTTTGATTTTCGACATTGCAAAAATTCATTTTTTTTTCGTCTTAATATGAAGGCTTGAGCTTTGTTTGTTAATAAAAAGGAACTAATGGATCTGTCGTAAAACTATCACTCGGCAAATCACAGCGGGGCTCGTCGACACACCCTCAAACATTAGAAGAAACCATCGACACTCCAAGCAAAACACAGGTAACTTGACATGGTAGCAGGCGAAGGAAAAGTTCCTGGTGTAGTCCCAAATGGTTCGGTTTGTATTTCATTAGGAGTTAAAAATGGCGCTTAATATTCAGCTAGGCTTCCACTCTTGGAAGGACTCATGGATCTGGAGAATTCTCTCATAGTTGTGGCTAGCTTCTCAAACTCTTCCCATTTGACAGACTCCAAGCTTCTCTGCATTCGAACTTTTGATTCCAAATGTGAGCAGCGAGACTCTGAATCCTCGAGTCGCAACTTTAGTCTGTCGATTTCTTCGTCTCGTTCATCCAGCTGTGAGAGAATTAATGGATCAATTAGGTCTCTAGCATGAGCCCATTACTGGGAGGCTGTAATTACCCCATATTCCTGTCACGGCGTTTTCACAAAACGATCTATTTTTAGTTTGAATTTATCTCGAATTCAGATCCCCACAGGAACCTCAGTGACCAATTGCAATCCGCACAAGCACGAACTAATGTTGACATGTCGACATAATGTCGACATGTTCATGTGAGGCCGCATTGTTTTATCCTCACCGAAACGTGCTCGTGTAGACTGGAACTGGCCTATTTCGCGGGGTCACCTCGCAGCTCTTACAAGGTCTCACCTGATTGGAGACCACCCTTGAGGTTTAACAAAAAAACAAACAACAGAAACAATGGACCCTAACCCTAAAACAAAAGGGCTGTGACTGTATCCTCGCCAATGAAATTTAGAGCTTGTAGGAGCTGCGAGGCTACTGATATCACGGGAAAAATATCTAAATAAATCACTATCCAGTGCATGGCGTGGTTTGTCCACTCAACACTTATCCACTGGAGAGTGATGTGTTCGGTGGACTGCATTATTAACACTTTGGAAAACTGGGTCCTGTGGATTAGGGTAGGAAACCCGCGGTTGATGAGAACAGACACGTAACATTCCCAGCGTATTGAAAGGGCACAGACCCGAGGGTGAAAGGAAGACACCCGCCGGTAAAAGTAATAGACCAATGGGCTCTTAGGTAACAGAGCTGCCATTAAGGGCAACATATCTAGAGCTGAAGAGTGATGGCTGACCCGCGGTTAAAGACAACTGGCCCACAGGTGAAGATAACTGACCTGCAGGTGAAGATAACTGACCCGCAGGTGAAGATAACTGACCTGCAGGTGAAGATAACTGATCTGCAGGTGAAGATAACTGACCCGCAGGTGAAGATAACTGACACGCAGGTGAAGATAACTAACTACCAGACAAAGGACAACTGAACCTGCAGGTAAAAATAACTGGCCCGTGGGTGAACACAAGTAACCCGCGGTGACAATAACTGATCGCGGGAAGAGAGAGTTGATGCAAATACCTTGGCATTCAAGTTGGCCACCTCGTCTGTTAGAAGCAGCTTGTCTCTTTTAAGAGCAACATTTTCTGAGTTGGTTGAGTCCTGATGCCCCTCTACCTCGTTCAGCTCGTTGCGAAGTTGAGTTCGCCTCAAGTTAGCTGCAAGGAAAGAACGTCAATATCTTTTACAACCAACAAGTACTCGGGAAATGATAAACTAGTCAAATTGAAATAAAGATACTTACAATACTCTAGTAACCTGATTCGATCTTTCTCATTATTACCACCGTTTTCGTTGATACGCGACGTTGGAAAACAAAACACCCGCGAAAACGTTTCCAAAATTTCTGTCAGTCTTGCGTGTTATCGACAGATCGGATCGAAATCCACCAAACACAGCCATTAGTGTGACCTTCAGATCTTCTTTACGTCGTGCTAGCGGGCTGTGATGGATGTATTTCGATCCGATCTGTCGATAACATGTATGATTGACGGAAATGTTGGAAACGTTTCCGCTGGTGTTTTGTTTTCGAAAGTCGCGTATCAACGAAAACGGTGGTAACTGTCTCTGTTCCGCCTGAGTTTGTAATTATTCTGCTCGTATTTTTCTCCCTTTGTAAACAGTACTATCATTTTGAGGCCTAGAAGGTTATTTTAACATCCCCTGAAAGCTTTGCATGTCTTCGCATTCTGATAAAGATCATATCCACTTTATAACCGAAACCAAAAAAAACCCGAACCCGACCGGAATCGAAAAAAAAGGATTCTTTGAATCATTCGAAGTGAAATAACTTGCTGTACATTTTATTAGATTAAAGCTGAATTACAGCACAGTTGGTTACATGCAGCCGCAAGTTAAGGCTACAGGCTCGCAACTAGTTTGCCTCCGACCAGTTGGGATTCTTAACAATTTTATGTTCAATTTGGATTAATTGTTTCATTTATTTGCTCGACCCAACTAGCCTTTGTGCTATAAACACTGCCAAGGGTAAATAAAGCCGGTTATAAAGGGAAACCTCTATAAAGCAGATCCCAAATTAAGCAGGCACCCTCTATTTAGCGGACACCAAGCCTGTTTCCGAAATTAACACCTTCTGTTTCCCTGTATAACTAGCCCCTATTCAGCGCCGGGACACCTCTATCAGTTTAAGGCGGTTCGCGCTAATTGTTACTGCGCATCCTTACTGTGCACGTAATTTGACATGCCACGCCATGCATCGAGCGCGCGCGCTAAGTAGTCAAATGAACAATGAAAGGGCAGATGGCCACTGCAAAAGCTTTGCTTGGATTTAATGATCTTGAACGTTCGATGACCCCTACTTTTCTTTTCAGAAACAGATTTTAGTTACAATTATCGCCACATTGTCCAAAAGTGAACAAAAAATCAATGTGGGAAATTAAAAAAATTTCGAGGTTTCTCTCCACGGGACATGGAATCCTGTCATCTTCCGGCTGCAAGGCGCGTGAAACTATGGTCGCTAAATGAATGCGAACTTGTTCTTAAAGGAACCTCAACAAGTGACTAAATTCGTTTAATAGGACCATTTGAACCATATTTGGCAGAGAACATTGCCCTTCAAAGCTCTAATTGCAACATTTTGGGCTTAACAGCTACTGTGGCCTTCTTCGATAACGAAGCCCGATTTACTCAGATTTAGGCGTTCTTCCGGGCATGTTCTCTCCAAAACGAAGTCGGTGAGCCCCATTTTTTTACATTTCTTACATCACTAACTCATCATCTATCAATGGTAAAATTTTCAGAAAAAAATCAGTAGTCACGCACCTCTTCGGAACCTCTAATTTTATTTGCTCCCGGACTCATCCACCTCTATTGTTTTCAGGACTAGGGCCATTGTTTCTGTTGTTTATTCTATTGTTTTCTCGGCCAATCCTGTTAAACCTTACGAGAGGTGCGTGGCGCCTCAAAAAAATTAATGTGAGAAAATTTTGCGCGAACGTCCTTAAGTGGACGCGGACGCTAAAATATATTGTATTTGGCTAAAATTAAAGCTAACAGGACTGAAGCTCAAGATTACCTTCTAAAGACGCCTGTTCTTCTCTTGACAGCTGCAAGAAACAAAGGCACAAGACATAAGAAACCCACAACGCCAGCAAAAGAGCATCGACATAGCACAGTCTACACAACACGCTCCATTTCAACACCTGCACAGCGACGGAGTAAACCAAAAGTCCATTTCCGAGTTAACCTTTGCCTCTGTCTCAAAACGAGTCTGAGCCAAACCATTCCCACAGGTTCATTTTCATGTATTAAATCAAAATTCATTTTCATATGAAACGTTTTGCACGTGAACTCGTTTTGAAACAGAGGCTCAAGGTAACTCGAAAACGTCTGTAAAGTAACGTTACAGAAAACTTCGCTAAAAAGGTCTAATAATCAACAAAAGTGCTCTTCATTTGGTGTATTTTTCAATCGCCCTGAACATTCAAGGTTTTACGGAGAACAGTCCTAGCCAAAGAGATTTTTTCTTTGTTATTCTACGGGGCTTGAAAGCCGTCTATCGTTGTACACAATGAAAGACAATGTGATCAAATTAACGCCGTGTACCGCAAATACCTTCGCTATCGTTTCCCGGTGATTTTGTTGTTCTAATTTCAGGAGTTCTTTGGTCCTCTCTAGTTCTTGCTGTAAATGTTTCTCGCTTTCCTTCAGAGTCACAAGCTCTTGGATGTTAGCGTGTCGGCGGAAATCCTTCTCATCTTTGTGTGCCCGGTCCTGAAAAGAAAACAAAAAACTTAAAACTTTATTCTTTACTTGACTCATTGACAAAATTTCGTCAACGTCTGCAACCTTGTTCCCAGGGTCTCTCATCTCACCGCACCATCGCTCGCTCCAGAGAGCCTGGGTACCATGTTGCGAAGTCTGCAGAGAAATTCGACACAAGCGAAAAAAACTCCCTGTCGGGGGCTTTGAATTTCACATACAGAAAGAAATCGCTGTTGTAAAAGTTTTGGCGGCCTATGGAAGTGTTTTCGAAATACTACACCACCAACAGTCTGCGAAATTTTGCAGAAATTCAAGCAAATCGTCTCCACTAAAAAGTAAAGTGCAATAGGCCGTTCCGAAATTCAACAGGGAACTGGGGCGAGTTTCAAATTTTAGCCAATCGATAAACTGACACCACCACATGAAAGATCATGTCAAGATTGATCATTTGACCAAGTATGATGCTTTTAGGGTGAGCAGAGAACAAGTTATAGACCTTGAAATATGGCTCAAAATCAATACAAACGTCTCTAATTTTGAGACAGCGTCCCCCAAAACCATACAAACTCTTAAAATTTTTCATGATTTCCGTGATACTCTTTAAAATGGTCAAACAGGGTGATTTTCATCTCAGCTTCTTTCAAATAGTAGGTGCATGACGGGATTTTACAGCTGTCACAAAACTGATGAAAAATGTTAAGAGTTTGTATGGTTTTGGGGGACGCTATCTCAAAATTAGAGACGTTTGTATGGGTTTTGAGCCATATTTGAAGGTCTATAACTTGGTCTCTGTTCACCCTAAAAACATCATACTTGGTCAAATGATCAATCTCGACAAGATCTTTCATGTGGTGGTGTCAGTTTATCGATTGGTTAAAATTTGAAACTCGCCCCAGTCCCCTGTTGAATTTCGGAATGGCCTATTTACGGTCAAAAGTAAAAATCCTGAGCGTTGCAATACTATGACTCGAAGCAAAAACGCTAACCGGTGACAAAGCGCGGGAAAACTTGTGATTTTGCGTGCGATTACATGCAGTGGAAACCAGTCAAACATCTTCCCCGCAAAGCATCTCCCACAAAGCGGGAAAATGGCGGAGAAATCTGTTTCCTGGTACAGTAATTTAAAAAGAAACGTGGAAATAACAACCAAAATTTTAAGAGCTGTATGAAACTTACCATATCTATCTGTTTTCTTAGTTCTACAACTTGTGCTGATATAGCGGCGTTCTCTTTTATTAAAGCCGTGCAGTCATCTTGAATCTAAAAACAGAGAGCAGTTTGTAAGTCAGACACAAACATGAAAATGTTCAAAACAATTTTTTGCCTTCTCTGAGAGAGCTTGAACTGAAACATGAGGGCTGCTTCAAAAGGGTGGTAATAACAACTCGAGAACTGAAAGTTCAGTGTTCGTCATAATTCTGTCGTACCTTGTTTCTCAAGCTCCTGTCCTGTTCAGCGTTGATTTCTTTCTCTTTCAACTGCAACCTAAGCTGGCGTATTTCTTCCTACAAGAAAATTATTCCTTGCAAATTGAATTAAAGTTATAAGTAATCTGCACTGCTCGCGCTGAAGTGCAAAGCCGAATACCTCCGGAGCTTATCTGGTTTCTGCACCTTGAAGCGCTCAAGAGGACAATTGCTCATTCCCTAGAGAATTCAACTTTTTTGCAAGTTGTCAGGTTGCTTAACGATTGGCCAGGACCCCAGATGTAGGATAAAAGACTCCAGAAGCTATTGGAGGCTAGCTCTACGTTATAACATATCTACCTCAATCCGGTGTACCCAAATTTAGCCATCATTGTAAACTTTTCGTTTATTTTCAACTCTTAAGTCTTTTACTTCCTACGAAAACTATTACTTTCCGAGTTTTTTTCAGTCTCTACACATATCGCGCCTCAATAAGACGCGCATTTACGAGGGCATCGATTTGCAATACTCCCAGAAATGCTTCATGTAATCAAAACATTCTGCCCTCACCCTGAGTGCCCGTCCTAACTCTTCTTTTGTTTTCGCTTGTGAGTCGAAGTACTTATCATCCATTTCTTGTAGCTGTGTTTTCAACTTCAAGCATTCTGCTCTCTTCTCTTCTAACTCGATTCTTAGATTTTTTAAATCCTCGGTCTTGTGGTCAAGCTGAAGTTAAAACATAACACTACAATTAGAAATACATCGAAAAGTAATTTTACCACAATTGCTACTAATATCGAAATTTGATTGGCTAATTTGTCGTTGTCGATAAGAGTCCAGACAACGCTACTCGCGTCAGTATGTCATACAATGCCTTTTCAGCTCGCGCTCTAAGACCCTATGAAAAAAAACATTTTCTTTGACGTTGATATTGTGGTAAAAAAAACAGCTCGAAATGTTGGTTTAGCGTTGACTGTACTCTTATCGACAACGATAGTAAGATCTGTGATACGCGTCATCAGAGTGGCCAAAATGTTGTGAACCCACGAGACGCATAAAAGAAAAGACCACGCTAAACCACATTTAAGAATTGGTTCATGCTTAGCGTGCGTATATCGAGTTATGGATGCACGCGGGAAGTTTGGAGAGCACGAAAGAAGCGTAATAAGAGCTTCTTGAATTGAGTGCTCTCCAAACTTCCCAAGTGCATCCATAACTCGATATACGCACAGCTAAAAGCATGAACCAATTCTTTTACAACATGGCGACAACAACTTGGGCGCTAAAACATGTTTTATTTCAGATTGACTACAACTAGTTCTCACGATGCACGGTGAAAGAAAACAAAGGTCCTTATTATCCTAACATTGCCACAATCAGTTAAGCAACAGTTGAACGAAAACGCTTAACCTGGTCTCTAAAATTGTCAATGAAAAATTCGCTTCTTCGAATTAAGATTATAATGAAAAAGTAGCCACACAAAGTACAAACACTCAATGAAAATGTAGACAAGCAAAGTCAAAACACTCACGTCGAAGTAAACATCTTTGCCAGGCAAAAGTCAAAGGCTCGAAGTAGGGTTAGGATTGTTCAGAATAATCTTCACATTGCCGAATCTTAATTAAACAAAGGAACTTGCACTAAGCGCTACGCAAATTGCAGCTGAAATGAAACTGCACACGTCATTGCACACGTCATTTTATTGAGCACGGCCGTGCGTACATAAAGATTTTGTTCATGATGGCTCAATAGGATTTAGACAGGACTAGCGCGCGCGCTATGTTATAATTTGATTTGTTAAACATGCTCGCGCAAATGCAAAGAACATTGGATAAATGGAATATACACCGAATGCAAATATGGCGGACCACTCGGTCGTCGCCCGGGACGAGTCGAATGAAAGCGAATGAAAGCGAGGCTAGTTGGGCTTTCGATGCTTCCCGGCCAGGAAACTCTTGCTTTGTGGTCGACCAGTTGTTTTATTTCGCTGTGCCTACGAGTTGCTGTGTTTCTGAATGCGACGAGAGGGGATAGAAATCTTCCACCGTTAACCTCTAAGGGAAAATAGTGGATCAATGCAATTCGTTGAGACGGAGAAAAGGAGTTCACGATGGCCGCGGGGACTAAAGTTTGCTATTGTTTGCTACGTTTCAGGATAGATCTCAGAAAAATCGTTTAAATGACGAGCTAATGTGGTGTCTGGTGGTGTTCCAACACGGTTTTCATGGCCAATACCCTCCCCAGGGTAAAGAAAAGGTCTCCTTGAATGATATCCTCTATCTCAAAGGAAGAAGTTATTTGCGTTCGCGTCCACTCGCATGATTGCACGGAATCGCACGAAGTAAATATAAATACTACGGTGCAATAACCAAGCAAATGAACTTCAACTGCCCCGTTACTGAAACCAGTAAAAGCATTGAGCCAAATGACAACAACTTAGAGCTAAATGCGATCGCTTACACATTTTCTTAGATCGATTCCAACCTGAACTTAAACAGTTCCTTCGGCGAATGTGAACTCCTCAGAACTCCTTGCCTCCGTCTCTTTGGTTTCCCCTCAGAGGCGAACGAGAAAACTGAAAAAAAGAACACCTTCTCTGCTGTGGAAGATTCCACTCTGTTGCGATGGCATTCAGGAACACAAAAACGCGTAGGGAGGGCGAAACAAATCGACTACGAAGCAAGACTTTTCTCGAAAAGCATTGTCAAAACAAAACATCGAAGCCCAACTAGCCTCGCTTTCATTCGACTCGTCCCGGGCGACGACCGAGTGGTCCGCCATATTTGCATTCGGTGTATTCTTCCAGCAGAAATTCGTAGCGCTACGAATGTAAATATATTTATGGCTAGAGCTAAGAGATTCTTCATGAGTTATGAGTACTCTAACTCCAGTTTTATATAATTTCACTATTTAAACTTTTAGTATTACTATTACTTCTAAGCAATCCGGTGATCTGTTTTTATATGGTATCCTATTGTAGATTCTTTTATAGATTATCCCTTGGCCATTTTCTAGGAAAGCATTATTTTGTGTTTACATGTTATACTGACTAGCGCCATGAATTTACCACATTAATAAACTGAATGCAGCTTCTATCTGAAATTTGTATCGTTCAAAAAAAAGAGCTTAATTTACTTTGATCTACTTTGGGCTCTTTTCACATTACATACGTCGTGAAAGTCAATGATTTTTCAGCTAAATATGCAAGTTTAACTCATTTTCCAATCCTTCAGCTATTCAGTTTATTCCAGACGTCGTTTCTGGTCTAGACTGTTCACAGTCCCCTTATTTTTCCGTGATATCATAGACGTCGATCGTTGAGTTCGATTGGCCGCCATCATTGTCCCTTGATGCGAGGGAAGCTGGGGAGAGTACTTTCAAAAGGCTGCCCACGGGCATTTTGTACTCTCCCCAGTTTCGCTCGCATCAAGAGATCAAGATGGGCGGTCCATCGAACTCAACGATCGACATCTTCGATATCACGGAAAAAATAGGGGACTGACTTCTGAACAGTGCATTTCTGGTTATTTAATCAGTGGGCAGATCCAGACTTTTAGCTAAGGAGGGGCCCGGTTTTAATCTACTTGCCCAGGGCGCGGCTTTTCTTCCTTCAGTCATTTCTTCTTTTTCCACCCAAAATAAGGGGGAAGGGGTGGGGGGGACAGGCCCCCCAGGCCCCATAGGCCCTCCTTGTAGATCCGCCACTATTAATGACCTAAATTTACACCGCCGAGTATTGTCTGCAAACAGCAGATATTAGTGCAAAGTATCAGGCTTCCAAAAACATGAGGACTTTGGACCCAGAGATGTTCAACAGATTCTGCAAACACCAGACATTAGTGCAAAATATCAGACTTCCCAAAAAATGCGGACTTTGGACCCAGAGAAGTTCAACGGACACTAGCACGACCTTTCCATGATTATGTGGACATAATCGTGGCCAGCGTCGATCGGTTGTAAAGAAATTTTCATGTGATCTCCAGCCGATCTTTGGGGCAAAGTCTACAGCCGTGATCGCAACGCGAGCAAACAAAGGGCAAGGAATGTTCCCTTGGCTTCAGCAGACATTAGTGGGCGAGGAAGATTGCGCGATGAGCCCAAAAAATGTCTGCGTAGAAGGCTAATCTCTAACACACCTCTATCCTATAGTTCTGTACTTTTCTCTCTGCTTCTTGTAAAGCAGTGAGTCCTTTATCAGCTTCGTTCTTGTATTGATGAACTTGCAGGTCTCGTCTGGCACAATCACGCTCATGAAGGTCAGACATCTTTTTCAGTGACACTATCTCATTTACCAGCTGTCGCTTTTCAACTGCATGTGACTCTAGGATAATAAAACAATATGCATTGTCAGCATCCAGGGTCCGAAATTAACTTTTTAGGCAGGCACCGACTGGCGCGCCAGATAGAAAAATGTGTCGCCAAAAGGTGTTAATAAAATTTTTCCTTCGCAGCGAAACACAAATGGGTGGAAAGTTCTGGTCGCCAATTTTTCTTTTAAGAATCAGAACGAAGAGAACGCGTTTGGGGCCGTAGAGGCGATTTTTCCGCTAACGAATAAAATTAATTACAAACGCGCTGATTATTTATACACTTAGCACTGAAAACCCACGACGAACGTCAAGACGTTCGACGAATCGCCATGTTGCTTGCACCGGGCCACAACCCCGCGCAACATTTCTCGTTCTAGTCCCTGAACCGTCCACAATATGTACATTACGGGAAACCGCTGAAAAAACACAACGGCGAAGCTTCGCACATGCACTGATCGTAGCTATGAAAAGATGTGGTAACTTTATAACTAGTATACCTAAATGGTAATAATGCTGCCGAAGGAGAGAACAACTTTAAGTATGCTAACAGTTACCCTATGAACTGAACTGTGAAGAACTGATTTGCACAAGACATATTTGAATCGTTATGATAGGAAATCAATTGAAATTGTTATTGGGTTGGGTACTTTGTGGGATTGAATAGATATTGCATGCAAGTGTCCTTTTCTTCACCAGAATTTGAACTTAATACACGTTTTGCAAGCAGCAATTTGGTCCTGAAATAAAGTAAAGGCAAATTTTGCATAAGTCCGAGCTAATTGCTGCGGAGTGAGCGTAGGGAACGAGCAGCAACATAATCAGGACATAATCAGGATTTAAAAAGAATATATAAAAGGAAGTACGAATTCTCGAATTCATCACTTTTTACCAGAATGCATTGCATTTAACCACAGTGCACTGCGCCACCTTTTACCGGATGTGCATTGCGCCACGAACAACACGAGGATGACATAACCGTCTTTCGCGTGGATTCCAATGATAATTTTTGCTCTGATTTACTTGTACATGTAAAACAATGTGCAGGAGATCGTTATTGACTTTCACAACTCTTGCTTTATAATAACAGGAAAATCGGTTTTATTCTTCAAAAAAGCGGTGGAGAGGTAAAACGTAAGTGACCAATTGGCGGACGGCTTTGAATTTTACTTGAATCGATTTGGCTGATACCCTGGTGACGGACGCTCCTCGCCGCTGGCGAGTGAGAAGACCTCTGGCATTCCGGGTATTTGGCTGAATAATCAAAGTTATTTTTTGTATAATTGTCGTGGCCTGAAATAGTTAATCACCCGCCGGCGACCAGTTGTGAAATTCTAGTCGCCAGTGCAAAATTTTTAGTCGCATTGGCGATCAGGAAAGCGCAATTTCGGACACTGGCATCTTACAGGAGCTACATGTACAAGTCATGTACTTCACGGTTCGAGCATCCAGAAAAGTTTAACCATAATTTGTTGTTTTCATGGCTTATTATCATACATCTCTTTGTAAATGGTTTGAACCCAGGAGTATCAGTAGTTCGTATTATGTGATCGTCCTGGTGAGTGTAGTTCTGAAAAGAACTGTTGTTGGTGACTGACATTTCGACAACCTGAGTGGAAGTCATCTTCAGAGTCAAGTGAATAGTGTTCGTCAGTCGATGTTGTTATAAGTCTGGTCAGTTGAAACGATTGGTCAGTTAACCCATGATGTTATAGGTCACGATTGGTCAGTTAAGCCATGATGCTTTCAGCCTATAACATCATGGCTTAAGGTGGCCGAACACAGTTTTCGCGCGCGCTCATGCTAACGCAAATCAGTGCGCGCACAAGTATTGCATAAAAACAAGCATGGCATCAATACAGCGATCATTTTATTTGCTCAATGTCCGCGCTGTCTGTACTATTTTTCTTCACAAATGAACACTGTATTGATGGTTTTACTCTTTTATTACAGAGGTATGTTAGAAAAAGTAACGATGCAAAGAAACCAGCAATTCTCAGCTTTTGTTTTTTTACTGAAGGAACCCAGTTAAATGCAGCGCATGCGTAGTAAGTCGAAAAAATTGCGATTGAGTGAAAAATTGACTTTCGGAGATACGCCTATTTCTCGAGAACCACTCATTAGAATTTCACGAAATTTAGAGCGAAAATACTTTAGGAAATAACTGGAGGATTCAAAAAAATTAAAATTTAACAAAGGAAATTCAAGATATGCCAGTGAACCTTCAACGAGGGATAATTAAAGATCTGTCTGTTAAATTATTATTAAAATAGCGCTAACATGTGAGCATCGTTACAAGCTTGTTGCATGCTAATTATAAAGAAAATCTAATGACTAGATTTTCTGCAAATAAACAAAACCGATTTTAAATGCCCGTTTATAATTAATCATGTTGCCATGGCAATGGCACATATGACAGTTTAATTATCAAAAAGTTAAAGTTTGTGTTGTTAACTTGCTTGCTGCCATTTTTGGCGACCAAAGGATCAAGGGTTTTAGAAGCAAAGGTAAATGAAACTGAGGTATCAAAAACTGTGTTCAGCCACCTTAACTGACCAATCGTGACCTATAACATCATGGCTTAACTGACCAATCGTTTTCAACTGACCAGACTTATAACAACATCGACTGACAAACACTACTCTCTTGACTCTGAAGATGACTTCCACTCAGGTTGTCGAAATGTCAGTCACCAACAACAGTTCTTTTCAGAACATCACTCAGCCGGACGATCACATAATACGAAATACATTTCTTTGGTGTTTTTCTATCTTTGTCAGCAAACGTTTATATTTAAATTTCCTTTCAGCTTAAAGGCAAGTTTGTATATGGCCAAAATATTCAAAGTAACTTGAGTGACCTTAATTAACTGTTAAAAAAATTAATAGACCCTTTGCATAAATGGTGCCTAAATCTGAATAACAATACTTTGTACATCCATGGACTCACATTCATGTTTCAAGACAAAGAAATTTTCACATGAATGTGAGGGTAAGGATGCATGGGTATTGTTATTCAAATTTAGGGTGAAATTTTCGTCAAATGTGCCTTTACCCTGCCCTGACCCTAAGGGAAAGAAGACATTTGGGGTCTGAAATGATGTTTTCCTTCCCCTCTACCCCTAACACATTTGGACCTAATGAAGGTCAAAATGTGTTTCTGATGCCACGCCTGAAATTATCAACACTCCCCTCTAACAGTCAAGGTGTGAACTTCTGGCTGTAATGACAGCCGGCAGTACCTAATAATTGATGTTTCAGACACTAGGAAGATGGGCTGAAAGAACTAAAGCCTGTCAGTGAAAACCTCTCTGAGCATGAACTGCTTAAAATATTCAAGAGCTAGGAACTGTACCTTCAGCATCCCTGAGCCTTTTGACTGCAGCATCTTTCTCAGCTTCTAACATGTTCATTTGTGTCTCTTTCCTGACCACATCTGAAGATCGTTCATCCACCTGAGCCTGAAGATCCCGCAGCTTCCGCATCATACGGTCCGCTTCCTCAGTGACTCGAGGAGGGATCGCTAAATACAATGGCCGTAATTAATGAGGTGGCTACATGTATTTAGTTAACAAATATGGCCATAACTTTGGCTGGGTTCCATTGTAGCTCAAAAAATTGAGACTATTTGTCAATTGAGGCATTTATATCATGAGATGTTGATGATTTTCCATCTTCTCACTTGTCTGCATAATTTATAGCTGGTTATATTATTGGAGAAATTAAATGCTGATCACTTCCAAACAAAATAAGGAATATTTTTTATTATTCTAATCTTCTCACCTGAAGCTTTTCGAGCCTGTTCACGTCTGATGATGAATTTACAAGTTAAGGGAAAAATATCTCATGCTCTTGTTGAAGAAAGATGAAAACAGTTTGTGGTGACTGTACAAAAATGTGTAGAGTGTATCATGAAATGATCTAGTTTCTTTCACATTTCAAGCACTGATATAAATTGAATTTAGGGTGCTTGGCTCTTGTGTAAGTAATTAAGCTCAAAGTGAATAAGGAATAGGATTAATCTAGTCTTTACAGAGTTTTTTTATTAATCATTTTGCATTGTCATGATATAATTACAAACAACACACTGTTACCGTACCCAGGGCTCAAGAAAACTGCCATCTGGTTGTGCAGGATAATAATTAGTAGATGGTCCTTCTGGGCAAGTAACGTATCATTCTCAGACAAGTTGTCTGATCTACCAACTACATGCAAGACTTGCCCAGGAAAAACATCTGAGAGCTGCTTGTCCCAAGGGCAAGCTAGAATTCAAGGGTTTTTTTTTGGAGTCTTGCATTTTACATGCACTTGAGTCTTAATTCATGGTCAGGATGGGGCACACTGGGCTTTTCATGAAGCCCGCAAGAAGGCTGCAATATGCTTGCAGGCTACAAATCTCCTAAGTTTCATCACACCTGACATCCCAGAGGTACCAAAATGGGTATTCACATCTTTGACAACTTGAATGGCTAGTCAGCGAACACCTCTCCCTGCACTCCACATGCCAGCCAGGCCAGCAAAAATTTTGATCAAGGAAAGGATACGGAACCATCAACAGTTTTTTTTTCCTCGACCCAAGCAGCAGGATCAAACCGACCCTCCGTCATCTGGAATAGTGTACAGAGTCAATTGCAGTCAATGCGATTTTGTATACTATGGCCACACCGAAAGAGCACTGAAGATGCGGGTTTCTGAGCACAAAAAGGCTGTTCTGATGTTCAATCATAACTCCAAACTTGCAATTGCCTTGTTCATGAGCATCATCATCATATGGATTTTGAAAACACTGAAGTCGTCGGACATGAGGCACATTACCATCAGCAGCTTTTTCTGGAGGCTTGGATGTCTGTAAAAGACCCAAACGCTGCGAATGATCACATGGTCATCCCAGAAGTCTACAAGTGCCTTGAACGCACTTAAATTCTCTTGAGTCACACGCGCATACAGCACGGGCAATGTTTCAATTTAAAAGTTTTTAAATCATGCGTAACATCAGCGTTTTTTTCAACTGATGAAGGCTTAAGAGTTAGCCGAAACATCTTAATAAAATATACAAGTCAGTGACAAAAAACAACACTTATATCTACTAAAGGATACAGATAGTTAGCTTCCAACTCAAGGAAATAAATCTGTTGCTGAAGATTTCTGATGTACTCATTTTCAATGTTTCCAATTGTAGCATTGGAACTGGAAGATCTTGTATGCTTCCTATATGAACAAACAGAATATAAAATGCTTAACACACTTGTAGCACACTAGATTTACAACTCTAGTTAGGGGTGGACTAGCAAGAGATTATGGGATCTAACCTTTGTTACCCTGGTAAGTCAGAGAGCACCCACGTGAAGATAATAATTATAATTCATCTAAATTAATGAACAGAAACATACATGTAACACCAAACTTCTAATTTGTAATGAAGAGCTTTCGTGAGGTTGGACAAGTTTGAATGAAATGTTGTTTATATTTGACAACAAAAGCGACTGGGTTATTTCACAACATTAATCAGCTTGATTGTAACAAAATTATTAACAGTAGCTAGAGTATTATTTTGGCTCGGATCTTCTGAACGCACAGTAAACAAATAAATTCATTCAACATAACAGACGAGCGTCAGCTAAGTGAAGCTGAATTTAAACTTAGTTGTGGCAACTGGAGAATGCGAAAAAAATACTTTATTGGCGAAGGTGTTTCATTTTTATTTCACATTCTCACATAATGGTGATCCAATTACGTGAATTGATGGTTGGTAAAACCGCAGTTATATCTGGAAATAAGCTTAATAAAAGCGTTAGTATTTTACGTACATACCCAGATTTGGAGTCGAACGAAGCCGCTAAATTTCTTCCCGACTTTCCAAAGCTTCCAGAACGACGCAAATTGTCTGGGGCACTGCTTCTAAGCGGGGAAGCTAAACAGGAACAAAAATATAAAATCAGTTTGATTGCAAAATAATGAAATTTTTACTGACTTGGAAGATGTTCATAAGATCTTACCAGATCTGGTTCCTTTAGATCTCGAAAACGTCGCCATGAGTGACAGAAGAGCTGCAGATACAACAACAAATGAAGATGGCGTCCGCCGTAACCAAAGAAATTCTACCGCTGACACTGCAGTACCGCGGACTTGCATTGACAGAGTGACTGCAGAGGATCATGGGATTATTATTTGAGGGGGTGGGGCTGGGGGGTTGGTTGCACAAAACGAACGTTGTTTGTTCGTGCCACTGCATGCTTTTAGCTTTCACTATGATATATTGCCCATTACTTAAATCTTCGTTATTTTAACACAAGAGTAGAATTTGTACACACATGATTTCAGGCGTTTAGCGACTTGGTTACTTTGCAAACCTAAGTAGGGAAGTAGGCTGAGCATTCGATTTCCACTGGTCACAACATCAAATGGGACTATTTTGAGATCTTAGCAAGTGGTCAATGTGATTTACAGTGTAAAATCAAGGAAACATTGTTAATACGGGACTTGAAACCCGCCCTAAATGAAAACGTCGGTAGTGAAAATCTCCTTCTTTATTAATTCACACCGGATGTTGTTTCTTTTTTCCATTGTTGTCTAGCTAGTTACCAATACCTCGCTTTAGTTTTTTGTCTTTTTAAATCTCGTCATATTTTGTAACCGTCACTTCTGAAGATGTATGTTGTAGCATACGAAACGTCAGGTTAAATATACCATGCGAAACCTTACTGTTATGTTTGTAACCGCTGTTTGTTTTCTCTTTTTGTTGAAGGATAATGATATTTTTCTTAGCAACTGTAGACACTGCGTATAGAATGCGTGCACGCGCGTCATCAAATTCTCAAATCCAAAACTAAAGGGGCCTACCTCGGTGTAAAAACCTGTGAAGTTTTTCTTTGTTTTTTAGCTATTGTTAGGGTTAGGGTCTATTATGTTGACTTCTTTGTTTTCTTTGTTTTACGTCACTGGTGAGTGCCACAGGTTTTTACACTGAGGATGAGCTAACTAAAGAGCCACTAAAGGTTTTATCCTCATCAGGCATAAGAGGTACTAAATTTATATCTGTTTACAACTTTCCAGCTCAATAGCATCCTTCGTTTGGAACTAAGGCAGTTAATTAAGGCTGATCCACCTTCTCAGCGCATGCCGTGGGAGAACTGCTGTGCTGAAGCTGAGTTCCCACCTAACAGCTCCCACCTGTGTTGTGTGGAGCTGGCGATTAAAGGGGTGCTTTGCATCCGCCCGCGGTAATGAAGGGCAGCCGGAGTACTTAACTGAAAACTGTCTTCTTTATTTATCCTCTATAATATCAAAATTTCATGACTTTGTCCACTGCGACGTTTGTTATTTTTTTTTTTAATTGTGTGACGATGAGTACACGGTATTCTAGTTGTCCTATTTTTTTCTACAGTCTATACTTTCTCAGCAGAAAGGGAAAGAAAATACCGTAAAACTGACGCCTATAATCCCTGGGCTTCTACTGTTAATGGTTTTGGGTGGACTTATAACCGGAGGGGGTTAATTATATCTAGGGAGGCTTATAAGAGGGTCTGAATGGAGGGTCCGCACGTCGGTTGTCGGTTAAAATTTCGTTACTTTGTCGGTTGGCGGTTAAAATTTTCGATCTTTGTCGGTTGTCGGTAAATCCGAGTTAATTTTTTTGTCGCTAGTCGGTACTTTTTTCCTCGTTTTGTCGCTAGGCAGTAATATTTTCTAGCCCTTTGTCGCTAGCCGGTTAACACCATTCACACCCTCTTATAATCGGCATAAAATCATCATTTCGAAATGAGCTACAACAGTGTTAAACGATAGACGAAAATTAGCAAGGCTGATTAAACAGTATAGGGATATATTTTCCAATATTTCGGAAGGCACGGCCTTCCTTCTCTGTAACATCCTGAAGAAGGAAGGCCGTGCCTTCCGAAATATTGGAAAATATATCCCTATACTGTTTAATCAACCTTGCTAATTTTCGTCTATCATTCAACTTATCGCTGATTAGATCCTCTACAACAAAAGGATCCAGTACCTCTATTTTGTCACGGTGGTCCTTGCAAAAATTACTACGTCTACAACAGTGTTGATCGAACTGAATACGTTTTTCATATATACTGTTTTTTAATCATGCTTCAAAACATCACAATGATTATATATCCGGGGAAACTGGTAGCCGGAGGTAATATCTATTTTTGCAGATATGAGCGGCAGGTTATGGTAATAATTTGGGAGCAGTGTATATGTTTTCATTTTTCGACTCTATTCTCTCACGAGAGAGTGAATTATTTCCTCTTGACTTTGCCAATACGAAAAGACGAAGAGCCATCGGATTGCTTTAAGTCGATTCGCTTGACTTGTGACCAATTTAAGAAAATTATAAATGCTGTCAGAAATTGTTTTGCTGCTTCTGCCGAACGAGATATAGCTCTTAAAATTACCATTTTTAGAAGAATTAATTTAAATTCTCTATATTAGCACTGTCCGAGGTTAATAATTTTTACACAAACTAGACCTTGTTTTTTGACCTATAGACATGGGAACTATAGCTATTAAGTATTGAATTGAATATTTCCTGGCGAAACTGTCATCAAAAGAGGTTCGCCGCGTCAACCCGTTGAAGAAAAGAATTTCAGAACATCTTCAATTTAACCTATTCCTCATAGAAGACTTTTTAATAGTAAAAAAGTAAAATTTTAAAAGAGAAACCGAGTTGAATTGCTAAAATTTTTCGTTTTCGAAAAACCAGGACGTTTAAATTTTGATAGCTGTTGGACAACACGGCGCATGCGTCTGTCACAGTTGTTATTATTTTTGGCAAACTGAAAACATAGAACGAACGCCAGACAATTTTTCTTTCGCTCGAGCACATTTATTCGGCTGAGCAATGAATAATAATTCTAACCTTTCCGTGAAGCATGAAATTGCTCTCATCAACGGTGTAGCGACGAGAATTTCCAGCGCTATGTCAACGGCTGAAGATCTTTGCTTCGTTGTTATTCCGGGAAATCCCGGTGGCATTGGCTTTTACGACATCTTCATTTCAACTATATTTCAAGCAGGGAAAGGAAAATATTCCGTGTACGGTGTTTCCCATGCAGGTAAGATTTACACCAAATTCATAAAAAAGGAAAAACAAATAAGAAAGAACGGTGCATAAATACTCTCGCTGTAAATGTTCGTTGACAAAACTTTGGTCTCGCAATAAGGTTTTGTTTATGAAATGTTCTTTCGTCCATTACTTAACCTTATATATTCCATAATACAAATAATTTTTAGCAGGATGTATTTTCTTATCAAAGCGTGTTTGCCGCCGCGAAAGCTAAGGAAAATTTCTTCAAACATTACTATCAATTCTGGGCCCGTATATCGGTGGACGTCAGTTGTGAAACCGGTACGATAAATCGACCGCCACCTGCTTGACAGGGAAAATTTGAACAAAGAGAACAACTTTTAGTTTGAGGAAAAATCCACAATTTCTTTCGATTTTGCGTCATTTCTTCCTTTATTTAATTAACCCGCGGAAAGCTCTTAACTCAGGCAAATTTCGCAAGGATGGAAAACTCGGTGTCAAGTCAAAAATTCGATAGTAAGGTTGTTTTAAGCCTACATATTTTTTTTTCTGCCGCAGTTGTGACGGTTTCTCATAATTAATTTATTTTGCCATGAAAACGACAAGCTAATAAACTACCATCGATTTCCATAGCTCTGTTTTCTGGATTATGCGGACCTTAATTAGACTAGTTTATAAATAATGATTTTTGATTTTGTCAAATGAAGAATTCAAACGCAAACCGGCCAAACTCAGAATTATTTTCTCTCCAATTAACCAATGTACAAAGGCAAATGTAAGATTTATAATTTTTTTACATTTTTATCGCTAACCGCATCTGTGGATTCCACAACTTAAGTAATTTCTTTTCCGCAAGCGAAGATCTGGACGATTTTTCATCCGACAACTATACTGAATAATGAAAGAAAGGCATTGTTCAAAATCAGTTTTGCTTTACATAATATTTAAAGATATGAAACGTTTTCAATTCCAGCTTCCTAAAACGCTCCAGCTGTGCCGATGAGATTTTTGTTCTTAAACTGAACTGAATGTACAAATTGACCGGAAACATGCTTTTCGATTCAGATAGTGCAGATACTACTAATAGTGATATTAGCATAAGTAAACAGTCACGACTTTCTCTTTTCACGAATCGGATCACGTATCGAATCGGCCGGATCACGGGACCTGAAAACCATTGATTGAGGCGAACTATCTAGGCCGGGGAACTGGGCAAAGTCTTGTTCAGAGTGTCGTATTTCGGCCGATGATGGTAGAAAGCGAAAGCGAGGAGACTTCAAGATGGCGGTTGGTTTGTGACTAGCCGCTGACCTGGTTGGTTTAGGACGAACTCCCAACATAACTCTCTCCTCCGCAGAGGTTAAGTTTGAAATATTCGTTATAGAAAGCCGCTATGAAGTATGAGAGGTGAAAGCCGCAGGTGCATTGTCCATGTGACTGCACTCGTATGGTTCTGCGGATTCGCTCTAACCAAAAAAGAAACCCTTAAGCCTCTGAAGAGGAGAGAGAGCCATCTTGGTTTAGAACACCGAGATATTGGAGAGGAGTTTGATGTTTTTTTCGTCTCTTTTTATTTTCCATAGGTCACGCGCAGGTGGATGAACCAAGCGGACCATGCAGATGGAAAACCAAACAATGGGACCAGGAGCAACCAACTTCATTTACACTGAACGATCAAATTGAACATAAACTTTCTTTCCTTGCTTACTATATCCCCGCGCACTCCAGAGTTATTCTTATTGGCCACTCGATCGGCGCGTACATAGCTTTGGAGATGCTAAAACGATATCACGACAGAGAAAAAATCCTCAAATGCGTGTTGCTCTTTCCTACAATCGAACGAGTGGACTCTGCGCCCAGCGGCAAATTCTGGAAGTTCATCTGTCACTATTTGCACTGGCCGTTTCTAATGGGGACTGTTCTGGTTTCGTTTTTACCATCTTTCGTGCAACGGTGGTCGATTAATTGGTGGATGTATTTAAACAAGGTGGAAAACAAGGAAAGCATAATGGAGGCCGCGCAATCAATGCTGAATTACCATACTGTTGATAACGTGCTAGAAATCGGCCGCCAACTTGCTACCATACGAGAACTGGATTATGATTGCATCCGAGCAAATCTACACAAACTTGTTTTCTTCTATGGGCTGGGCGATCCCTGGGTCCCACAGGTATACTACGAGGACATGAAAGAGAGGTTCCCCGATGGCGATATCAAGCTGTCACGTGACAAAGACATCAAGCACGCGTTTGTCTTGGATACCTCTGAAAAGGTCGCCAAGATGGTGTGGGAATGGATTGAGGAACATATCGGTGATATGGGGGAAAGTGCAACAAACAGCAATAGTTGACTCTCAGTTGTCAGCATTGAAGAGAAATCATTTTCGATTTATCGCAAAAAAATACCAAGCTACTGCGGTCAACAATTTTCCGGCTGTCATGGTGTTTAAAGGTTGCTAGGAAACGCGACGTCAGCATCATTCTATTGACGCCTGCTGACGTCACCATTTTGGAATGCTAACAAAGACAAGGAAATACCTGAAAGCAAAGAGAGAGCGCCTGAAATCGAGTTGATGTTCGACTTGTAATTAACTGATTGGACAAGAAGAACTTGAATGACTTCAGGTTCTTATCGAAGATTTAACTGCTAGCGTTTGAGGGAATGGTTGATTGCACGCGAAATAAGAAACTCTGTCATGTCTGTATCAGAAAATTCAGAAGCTAAAAAATTTATTTATTTATTTTTTAATTTAATGTTGGCGTGATAACTGTACTTGACTGTATATAGTTGTTGCCGACAAAATAGATGTAGATGTAGATGTAGATATTGCTCGTTTGCATGTTTCACTGTCCGCTCTAACTCTTGTCCGAATTATCCAGTAAGAACGTTCGTTCAATCTTTAAACCACATTTTACTAAAACTTACTACCAAAGCTAGTACTATACGAGATGCATGGAAGCAAAGAAATCTGAGCGTTGACAACGGTTAAAAACAGATATGGATACATATTTTATTGAGCATTTGGACCAACATGCAGTGAATACACTATCTTCTGTTTAATTATACTAACAATAATTATATAAAATAGCTCAAAAGGTATGCATCTAAAAAGGAATGACTTTTTTTATTACTATTCTTGAGTGATTATTATATTCAAATATGTATAATTGAAAATAAATATGATAATTATTTGCCGTCTAGCCTGCGAGTAGGCTTACGTTTGGGAATTGAGCACTAGTGGCCGGATCGCTTCACTTTTGAATTCGCTCTGCCGCTCGCGCGTGTACTTCCAAATGTAAGCCTGCCCGCCCGCTATTTGTCGTCAGGAGCTTATCAACTAGGATTGGGGGTATTTCATCTCATATCAGTGTTGATTTTTAGACAAAATTTGCAGCATTTTAGAAAAGGAGTTTCATGAGTTAATAAAAGCTCTTTATTGACGCATCTAAGTTAAGTTCTCATTTATTCATTGGGATGTTGAGATGGAAAACTTTTGTTTTCTTTAAATGAAAAAAACTGCGTCAAATCCGCAAAACTATCGTTCCAAAACAACCCAATTACCACTGCTACTGATGCTCTTCCATCGATAATGCACTTGTCCTTGAAAGTACAGTACATTGGTAAAAACATCAATTTTTAAGTCTATATAGAAAATAAATACATTTTGTGACTATGTGAGCTTCCTAACTGTTTCATTACACTGTATGCTCTTCTCTAGGTATTTCAGTGCCCAACTGATTATAAAAACGTTCTTCGCTTATAGCATAGAAAAAATTAAAGGAGTAGGGCTATGGTTCTGCACATGCGCTAGTGAGTCTTGAAAAAAATCGCTCTTGAAGTCCGACGGTTAAAAGCACCTTTTTGAAGATGTTGATGTAGATACTGTACAGAGGTTTGACTGCAATTTCGTGCTGTCTTAATCTTGACCAAAATTCCGGATTACAATAATTCGTAACCCAAGCATCATTAACTCGTCGTGTTAAGTTGAGTCCGACTCGTCGCCGCTATTAAAACGAGGATATCCTCTATCAGGAGCACGTCGCACTGCAAAAAGAAAATATATTCAAAAAAGAGATATATTCAATTAAAAAGGTAAAAACATCCGTCCAAAACATTCAGCCCAAAGCATCACTTAAGCCGTCACGCAATACTTGCGTGACGAAGCGCTGAGCGACGGCCAATGTTGTCTTAAACCTCTGTTTCAGAACGCGGCATTGTGGAAAACTTTTGACATTAATTGGTTTCACGGAAGACTCGTTTTGGGACAGAGGCAACACCACAATGGCAGAGGAATTCAATGCTACTTTATTATATTATTACCCTGTCTTGTGTCCCAGTCTGCCTCGCTGCCACTCTCAACTAGGGCGCGGTTCCACGGCCGACTTCCTCCTAATTCAGGTGACCCCACTCGGTCATAATTGACCTCCGTCTAAATTAGACACAATAAGAAAGGTATTTTGTTTATGCATGGATCGTAGCGGGAACATTGATATAAAGCACTAAAAACACGACATTACGTCGTTATCGGATGAATATCCGTCAAAATTCCAAGATTTTTGTTGTCTTCCAGAGTACAGCAGATCGCTACGGCTCGAGGAGGCCGTTGGAGGGCTGGAAGTATCCGGATGGTCAGCAGTAAATGAGCCACCCCTGGAAAGAAAGAAACAAAAAAAGATTCATCAGATGAATACGTTTTCGTGAACATGAAAGTACTGCTCAATAGCTTTCATTTGAATGGTCACACACTAGGATTTCATCCACAGACTTAAAAGTTACAACCACCTTGTACAGCATAATATTCAGTACCACGTGAAAGTACTGCTCAATAGCTTTCATTTGAATGGTCACACACTAGGATCACAAACACAGACTATTAAGTTACAACCATCTTGTACAACATATAAACAGTGCCATATGAAAGTACCGCTAAAAACGTACCTAAACATGTGCTTTCCCTTCACTGGCGATCTACTTGGACTCTGCCACATATGCTGTCCTTTCCGCGGGCTAGAATCACCTGGAAACAAATATGTGTTATTTCTTCAACTTTTACAGAAAAAAATATCAGAGCGTTTAGTCAACTCAGCCAGGCGCTTTTGACTGAAA
>JAHPZR010010024.1:10000-23944 GCA_019787425.1 Platygyra sinensis
ACGTCCTTAAGCTTAATTAAGCAGATTTCAGTATTTCGAGTTATATATAGCAGGTTAAGGTTGAAGATTTTGCCTCTCACCTAATAATTATTACTATATGAGGTCTGTTTCAGTTTCAGACAAAGCATCTGGCTTCATTTACAAAAGTAAATACTGGACAGGTCCCTTGACAGAATTGAGAGTCATAATCACCATCTCTTTTGTCCATATTTGAAACTAATCATTTATGTTTTTGTTTCTGCATAATCATCCTCTGACTTTTGTTTTGATCTTCTAGACTTACAGAACTGCTTACATAATAAACTCAATCAAGTAGTTGAGACGAAGTTTGATATCACTACCTCATTTTTTGCCCTTTCTGTAATCCCTGCTATTATTTATCTTTAATTTTGGCTGCCTCTGAAACATTTTTGAAATAATTTATCCTCTATTGCACAGAGAATCAGAGAATCACTATACTCATCACGGCATGCCTTAAAAGAATAATACAAACACTCCTTGCACTTGATACCACTTGTTGTACTCCAAAGCCTTGGAGCCAAGTGTCAAAACTGGCCTATTTCAACATTGTGGAGGTTCTGTTGACTCAGGTTTGTCCAAGCTTAAGTCGGTTTTCTGAATTAATGACCATTTTGCCTCTCTACCTCATTACCAGCTAGCACACACATACAGGTAACATGGCTCATTTGCTTTCCCTGGGTCTATTTCGTATAGCACTAAGCAGACAGGTATGGCACTCCAATTTTGATTTCCAGAAGTATGACAGTTTTCTACCAGCACAAATAAAACCGCGGATGCCTATCACCAGTACAAGCCAAAGTATGTGAGCATAATCTACTTTCTTTATTCCCACGGGTCAAGAAATCTTTAAATAGGTTGTAAATGAAATATGTCAACCTAGTGAAAGTTCACATTGGGTCTGTGTCCAGCAATTTCATTTCGGGCATTCCTGCACAGAAACTCAAGCTGGAAAATACTTTCAAATTAGAGAGTTCAGACTAATACTGAAAAGAAAGAAACGGAAGTTTCCCAAACCTTCACTTTCACTGCAAATCTTTTTGAGTGATCTTTAACTGCCTTCCAAGTTTCATGATTTACATCACTAGGAGAAAGTCTTCAAACTCAACATATTACAGGGAAATCATGAAGTAAATGCAGCGTTTCATAAGTAAATTAAAACGGACAAAACTGTAAATAAAAAAAATTATTTAATGTAAGCTCAATTTTAAATATACAACTAGTCTGAAAAGATGAGAAATATTAATTCAAAGACTTACATTCGAAGGCTTCGCAATAAACGATGGCAGACATGGAGAACTCGAGGGAGTAGAGAAGAATAGTTGCAAAGGAAATCCTCTCTTTTGACGGTGTGAAGATGGAAGGTATTCAAACTTAAAATTTCCACAACAAAATAAAGGCAGCCAGCAATATCTTCTGAAGCATTGTGAAATTCACCGCGCTCAGTAGGAATTAAATATCAGCCTGAAGCTTGTCGTTAATCTGACACAAAGTTGAATTTTCATTCACTTAGTCCTGATCGTCTCAGAGCTGTTGTTAATAAATACTATAGAGCGAATAAGAAATTATCGAATCGAAAGAATTCCTGAACAGAAGAATTGTTCGCGTTCTTTGATTGACAGATTTCTTTACTGGGGCGATCATAGGAACCAGAAAAAGCGGCGAGATCAAAAGTAGCTGCCAATCGAAATTAATTCAATAAACATACACATTTAGTTTGCACTTAAGCGCCATAGGCCAATAGTGACATATTGCCTTAGTGCCTTAGCTAAAGCGGATAACGGCAATACCCAAAACCATCCGAATAGAGCACTCTGTAATAAAAACAGCCGGAAAAAACCTTACTTTTCCAGTTTTCTTCGTTCTTTTTACTAGGCAAGTCTCACCCTCGGCTATTTATGGTACTCGTCTTTTACTATATGCTGTCAAGAGAAAATGACGGGACAGAGAGAGAGGCTCCCAGTATAGGCCTTGGGATATATCATATCCATTTAAGTTATTTTAGGATTGCCGGAAACAGCGGGAGTGCATTTCCTTTCACGTCCGCATGATTCCATTCCTTGGGTGATCATTCAATTTAGCAAACGCGGTTTACGGGGAAATACGCTTTGATCTAGTCTGCTGATAAAAGGGCCCTTACGGGTAAATTGGAGAGAGTTGGTATTTGTAGATGGATATAAATCAAAGTGGGAGTTTTTCACAACTTGTTAGGGCGGAAATGCAGTTCTGAGTGGTCAACAGAAACATCAACACGTTCTGGCTGGACATGTTATGAAGGTCTTGGCGGCTGTTATGGACTATGCACTGTGGATTTTTTTTTTTTTTTAAATGGAGTTCACGCCCAGATGGACTTCGACATTGACAGTAATTAAAAAATTAAACGAAACTTACCTGGAAGTTGAAGTTTGATTGTAATTCTGCCGAACCGTGGAGTCAGAAGGGGATTACGTGAGATTGCGCGACCTGCCAGCTCAGCTCAATATTTAAAAACCTGTCGGATGGTCACACCCCAATGATAGGGCGGGACGATGTGCACAGTTCATTGCATGCACAGCCAGTAGGGTGGGCACGTAATCCCCCTCTGACTCCACGGTTCGGCAGAATTACAATCAAACTTCAACTTCCAGGTAAGTTTCGTTTAATTTTTTAATTCTACCTCACCGTTACGTCATTCAGGGATCACGTGAGATTTTAAAGCAGAGTGGCCAGACGACAGAGAATGTCCAACAGCCCACTATCGTACAAACGTTGTAAAGCGTATTTAATAACAACATACCATAAATGCTGTAGGCTTTTCCCTACCGAGCGTGTACACTGTTCGGCTCAGTCAAGGTTAAGTAAGCTTGACCCATAGTCACATCCGTGAGTACTAACAATCGGTTTGTTATAATACTTGCTAAAAGTGGAAGCATGTGACCAACCACCAGCTAATAAAATCTTGTCTAAAGGAACCCCTTTTGAATTGGCAGCACTTACTGAAGGGGACCTAGTACTATATGCACTTAAGACATTGGTGTCAATACCAGAGTTGCTTAACACCTGTTTGGTCCATCTTCTAATGGTGTCTCTTGAAACCGCTTGATATGGCTTGTGAAAACTTATTAACAGCTTCGTTTCATCTCCCCGTAGGGGCTTCGTTACAGCTAAATATTTTTGGAGATAGGTATAAATACATAGCCGTCTATCAGGAGCATAAGCCTTAAATTTCAAATCTTGTAAATGCCTCCCTGGCTTAGTGTGTTTAACTTTACTTGAAACTTTAAACGTAAACTGGGACTTAGACATAGTCATATCTTTTAAATCCAACAATTGGATTGTTTGGATCCTTTGACCCGATAACAACATCAACATCATTGTGACCTTGTAGGTCAAGTCCTTTAGAGACAATTTTGCAACGGGACTCAGAGTTTTCAAATAAGATAACACAACGTTTACATCCCAGATTTCAGCATACTTAGGGAATGTGGGTCTTGACGGAAAAACACCTTTCATAAACCTTGTGACTAGAGGGTGATTCCCCACAGAAATGTTTCCAGGCAAGACAATAAAGGTAGACAATGCACTTCTAGCAGTGTTAAGAGCACTATAGCCACAGTTAGCCTCAAACAGTTCAGTTAGAAAATGCAACACTTCCTCTACAGGTGGTGAAAATATATCAACTTTCCGTCCACTGCAGAACCTTTGCCACTTTTGTAAATATCCAGCATATTGTTTTTGGGTGGATTCTCGCCAGGATGCCATGATGATTTGAAGGGTTTCCTCTCGAAGACCTTTTTGACAGAGGGATTCCCGGACAAGTGACAGGCCAGAAGTACTAACTTTGAATGCAGGGGATGAATGTGCTCTGGGTTGTATGGCAATTTCAGCAGATGTTTTCCCTTTGGTAGCATCAGTGGTTCGTGCACTAGAAGTCTCAGTAAGTTTGGATACCAAGGTTGTGTTGGCCAATTCGGGGCCACAAGTATTCCTTCTGCTTGGTCGTCCTCTATTTTTTGTACAACTCTTCCTAATAAACTGAAAGGAGGAAATGCAAAAAACGTGTCAGAACGCCAGTCTAGGGTAAAAGCGTCAACAGCTTCAGCTCCAGGGTCTGGTTGCCAAGCAACATATCTGGGCAGTTGATAATTCAATCTGGAAGCGAAAAGGTCTATTTTGGGCTTGTAGAAATATGCTGTGATTGATTCAAAAATGGTTTCATCCAGTTTCCATTCAGTTTGGTCACAAAATACCCGTGATGCTTTGTCTGCTGCTACATTGCTAGTGCCTGGCAAGTGAGCAGCACTAATCCATAAATTTCTGTCAATGCACCAAAACCAAATTTCCCTTGCTATGGAGTTACATATGGCAGAATGACTTCCACCCATGTTATTAATGTACGTAACTGCAGAAGTGTTATCAATCATAACACGCACATGTTGATCCCTGAGGTCCTGACAGAATGTTTGTAATGCAAAAAATGCAGCTTTCATGTCAAGGGCGTTAATGTGTAGTTGCTCTTCATTGTGGGTCCATCTACCCCCGGTTGATTTTGCTTGATAAACAGCACCCCAACCGATGTTAGAGGCATCTGATTCAAGGATTATAGTAGGGTTAGGATGATTAATTGGGTTCTTAGCATTTTCAATGTTTTGGATCCACCAATGTAGATCTTGTTGTGCTAAGTTTAAAAGGGTCACAGGAGCATCATAATCTCCTTGTGACTTCTTCAGAGCACTGATCTTGTCACTTTCTAGTTGACGGTAATGCAAAGGTCCATAAAGACAACCTTGAAAAGCAGCCACTAACTTTCCTATAACCTCGGCAAGTTCTCGTATTGTGCTGTTTGGTTTTGCTAGTAGTCTCTTTGCTGCCTCTTTGATAGCTCTGGCTCTCTCGGGAGTTAGCGATACTATCATATGCTCAGAATCAAGGATGAAGCCCAATAATTTGAGTTTTTGGGTTGGAACTAACACTGATTTTTCTGGGTGCACTAGAAACCCCAGAGAAGTAAACAAGTTGACTGTTTTCTGAATGTTATTTTGGCAATTTTGAATGGTGTTGCCCTGTAAGTAGGAATCATCTATATATCCCACAGATAAGTGCCCCTGAGAGCGAAGCGTAGAATAAACTGGATTTAACAGCTTAGTGAATACTCTGGGTGCACACGCAAGACCATTTGGCAGGCATGTGTATTGATAGAGTTTACCTCGCCAATAAAATGTCAGGAATTTTTGGTATTTTATATCGACATGAACGGAATAGTAAGCATCTTTTAAGTCCACTGAAGCCATATAACAACCTGGCTTCATCATTTGTAGAGCTGATTTCAGTGATTCCATTTTAAAATGGTGATAAGGTACATGTTCATTGAACCTCTTCAAATTTAATATCAACCGGTGGGACCCATCTGGTTTTGCTCTCACAAAGATTGTTGATACAAATTCCCCAGTTTCATGGCAACTTGGAACTATTACACCCTTTTCCAGCAGTCTCTTGATCTCAGTGTCAATAAACCCTGTTTCAACATTTGAGAATTTTATCTTTTTTGGATGCTTCATTTGATGTGGGGTGTTACTCTTAAATTCTATTTGACACCCTTTGACAATATCCAGTATATTGCGGTCAGATGAAATTGTTTCCCATTCGTTAAGGTAATACTGAATTCTACCAGCCTTAAATGGTAATGCTTGTGCAACACTGAACTCATAAGCAGTGGAACCCACCTGAGACACTTGGTCTACTTCTGGGCTCTCCCCTCCTCCTTTTTCTTCGGAGGATATTGACTGTTCCTTGGGCCGCTGTGCCATTTTTGTTGATGGGTCTGGAATCTCCATCCAGACCGTTGACCGTTTTTTGGAAAATACGGTCGTCGGAAATCTTGCCCACTTGAACGATTCGGCCGCGTGTGTTTCCCATTTGGGTCTGTCAACTTATTGCCCACTTTGTTGGTTGTGATGATATCTTTAATTTTTTGGGGAAGGTCATCCCCAAAAAGGTTTTCTGTTATACTTCTATCTGCTCGGAACAGATTTGCTGATAAGACCTATTGAGGTCTGGTTTAATGAGATCACGGCGTCTGTGATTAAGGTCACAGTTGGCATGTGTTATCAATGCAATCGCATCAAAAAGTGATTTTGTCGCTTCATTTATCAAGCTCTTTGATTGATCTTTAGACTCCAAGAACTTATCAGTGACTTCCACCAAGACCGTCGTTGCTTTCAACATCGTAGTTTGAATTTTTTGGAGTTTAAGATCTCGACTCCGAGTTGCAGGGCTGATCTTTGCCCAGATCTCTGGGTTTACTTTTGTTCCCACTAGTTTCTCACAATTCTTAGGTCTAGTATACTGCGTTAGCTTCTCCTTCAACTTGTCATCAGCAAGCTTTGATCGTGCCATTTTGTTTACAATGGCGGCCAGCTTTTCATTTACCGGCGGTCCACACTTCTCCTCCAGATCGTACTCCTGAACAATTGCTCCGAGAATGTCGTTTTCCTCACCAAGCGAGTGCTCTGGCAGGGAAGTAGTCTGTTGAATAAGCGAGTTAATATCTCCCTCAACATCGCACACAGGACCTGAGTGGCTCAAAGTATCACCGCTAACGCGGGAGCGCTTTGCTTGGCTTGATTGTATCTCCTCAGAGTCAGACATGTCGTCGCTATCTGAGATTGCTGGCCTTTTCCTACTCGTTTGAGCTTTCTCTGCAAGTAAAATATGCGTAAGCTGATCGAAACCAGCCTGCATTGTTGCTACTAATGTGTCTTGTAAAGAAGACTTCGGTGAGTCGCCAGTTGCTGATGTCGGCTCAGATACAATTAGGCGTCATTTGTACAGTCTGCTCTTTCGCTGGAGCATGTACTCGCCGTATCCTGCTCGTCGTGCTTGCCTTTTTGCTTTCGCTCGGCTTTAGGCTTTTCAGTCACTTTGCTGCTCTTAGGCCTGGTGACTTTTAAGTGTGTTTCATTCACTTCACGACTGGGAATTTTCCCCTTTTTGCTGACAATTTCTTGCTCTGGGGACACGGCTTCAGGTTTTCCCGCCATGTCGCCTAGATCTGTACACAGTGTACCACCGCTCGTGGTTCTTTGGCGATTGCACCAATATCGACCACGCTTAAATAAAAACTTCCGTTCAATCCTCCGCTCTTACGGTAGAGCTTTTGTTGTTCTAATGTTCTCCTCAAGTTCGACCACAGACAGGGAGGTGAAATAACACCTCTGATTGCTTCGCTGAGCAAGAACGCATTGAGCTGAGCTGGCAGGTCGCGCAATCTCACGTGATCCCTGAATGACGTAACGGTGAGGTAGAATTAGCAACAACGATTTTCTCCTCACACTGAAGCGAGAAAGCTTTCATTAGTGCAAATTAACGAAAATGGAAGAAAACGGGGCATAAACATGATAATGGAAGATGACACCTACGTCTTTGCTGGTTTTCTCTATTGCATTGGAAAAGCAGTCACAAGAACTGAGTCATCCCTTTCGCTCGGTGTAGTGTAGTTTGGTTTTAGTTATATAGTCGTTTAATTAAAAATGGTTTCTGTCGCTGTTCACAATTGAGTTGTTTTGTTTCTCCGTCGTAAATTCAAAATTATTTCTGCCCAGGTTTTTGTCGCTGATCGCTGCGCTCCAACCTACAGGAGTTGTTTGTCGCCGTACCAGCATTCCGGCACAACTATAGTTCTGTTTTTACATTTCCATGATCGCCATGCTTCTAGTTGTTTAGTCGCTGTGCCGGCATTCAAAGTTATTTCCCTCGCTGAGCGCTATTCTCCAAGACCCTACAAGGTGTTTGCGATTGTATTTAAAATTATTTCTGTCACTGGTCGTCCCACTTCCAGCTGTTTCCACGTTATTTCTCTCGCTGGTCGACTCGCTGCGAGCTATTTTTGCACTACACGGCTATTCAACATTATTTGTGCTGCTGATTACCTCGCTCCGAGCTGTTGTTTTGTTGAGTTATCTTCTAGGCTGGTCGCTACACTCCGAGTTGTTTTATCAGCGCTGTTAAGTTTCATATAAACTTCTGTCGCGTGGTTGAAAAATGTAATGTTAAGGTATAGTATTTAAATTGGTTTCTGTCGAGAATCGCTAGGCTTCGAGTTGTTTTAGTTTTTGGATTCAAAATATTTTACCTACCCTCCAAACAGTACTAGTTTTGCAGCTCGGCCAGAATTACTCCTGTCGCTGGGTTGAGAGCAGCTTTTTCACTGGGTTCAAAACTAGTTCCGCCGCGCGTGGGAACCAAAATAGTTTTCTAATAGTGTATTTATATTTCTTTCGTAGATGCCTTTGGAGGTATCAGGATCGTTACAGACCTCTGATTGAAACAGTATTTAATGTTATGTTACAATATCGAAAAATACGATAGTCTTCTCTGATTGTTGTTTACAAATGAAAGCAAATAAATTCTTACTTGTCGTCATTGCTGTTTTCTTTGATTCGAATTCTCGAAGGACAAACTTGGATATTTCTTCATGCATCCTTCGTTTTTATTCATAAGAGCTTTTGGTTCTTTATTTCCACGCAGACCGCCCTTTCAAAATTCCCAGATCAACGGGTGAAATGTAACACGCGGACGTCTTCGAAAATAGACCTCCGTTTCCGCCTGAAACTATAAATAACTTTAGTGGTATCGACATATTCCAGTCAACGCCCTCAATGTTACTCTCTGTCCCTTCATTTTCTCTTAATACTGCTAACGACTACAGAAAAAAAAAATACTATTCCCGTTAATTCGCGTGGATTTGTGGGCTAAACCGATCAGCAAGCCGCGTCCACGCATGCGCAAAGTTCGATCTTGCAAAGTCGAGCACAGCGGCAAAATGACTGCTCATGATCCAAGTCGCTTGCGTGATTTCCGCCAGAGAAGGAATGGGCACCATAATATTTCCATAAAAACAAACTAAGTCAAAATGGTGGCAATTATAAATTCCCGGCAAATGTTTCGTTTTTGCCGAGGTTGAAGATGAATAAGACATAATTGTTTCACGTTCTTCTTTGAGTATTTCTCTGAATAGAAAGTTGCGAATTATATCCATCCAGATCTTTATCCTTTACGAACATTTACTATATCCTTTACGAAGTCTTTACGCGCTCTCTGAATTTACGCATCTTTACGGAACGCAGAACTTGTCCGTAAAGAAGAGGCCTTATATTTACGGTTTTTTACGCACGAGTTAAAGATCCGTAAATTGTGGATTTCATGCTGTGGTCGTCACAAAAACCAGCTAAGGTTATTACGTTGAAGACAGTTTCCGTGAAAGTTTTTCTTTCACATATCTTTATTAACAAAAAATTGGTTGTGGTAACAATGTTGAATCTTCTGTTCGAAGTCGGGAACGAAGTTCGTGTTTATCGTAGCAGCATCAGTATTATTAGCTTTCGCATTTTCTCATGTGGAATTGCCTCTTGCGAAAATGTGTTGTATGAGGGGAAAAACACGGGACAAGTTTATTGGTCGCCGACAAATGATCTCTCTTAACGCAGAAATGGCTAGGGTAGCGAACGTCGAGCGTGGAAATTTCGTCAGCGAATATCACTGGCATATATTGAGGACCACGAACAATATTCGCCCCTACCCTTTGCCTAACCAGCAAAGCTATTTCAAGTCTTCGACGAGGCGGGGAAAAGCATGCCTTAGTATCGACCCGGAACAAGGTGGTGAATTAGGTTACCGGCGAAGTTTTATTTAAAGAAAGAGGAGGCAACCTATCTCCCAGGATACAATCTGTTTCCAGTCCCTGAGGCCTGGAACAGATCAGGTTCTAGGAGGAGGGGGTAATAATACTTAAGCTGCCATATGGTTATAAAAGTTTATACTACAATGTGAACGCTTATGCTATTCAAAATTATATGTAAAACTGGAACTGTTTATTTTATTTTTTTTAACTATAGACCAGTCTAGAAACTCCACCCATGTGAAACCCATGGGTGCTTCACCAGCCACAACAAATGAAGTATGCATTGCGATAGGCTAGTTTCGAATTGTGCAGAAACAAAAGAACAGAGTCGAGGTTCAGGGGAATAATTAGCATTTTGTATTGTTCATAACAAAGGAAAATGCAAATTATTCCCCTGAACCTCGACTCTCTTCTTTTGTTTCTGCACAATTCGAAACTAGCCTATTAGATTGGTAGGCAGGCAATTGCAAGCGACCAAGTAAAGCATATCCCTGAAGTCTACATTAATGAATTGATTATTTGAAAGTTGAATCCGCTAATCGCTTCAAGAAAGCAATAGTGAATTGATTATTGAAATGTTGAAATCCCTAGTCATTTCAAGAATCAATATTTTATTTAAATGGATTTTTTAACATTAAACCCATCAGCCATACTCTTGGAAGTACTAGTGGGTTCAGTATTCCAGTAATCATTCATTATTGCATTCTTGAAATAACTAGCAGGTTCAACATTCCCTCAATCAGTTCATAAATGTAATCTTGAGGGGTACCCTTCACTCGGTTTGACTGTAAACAACAGGTTAACTTAAAAAGATATATAAATAACAATAGAAACATAAGCTTACTGCTCACTCGCTCTCGTAAGGTCAATCATCTGCAAGATCTTACTACTGCACAATCAACGAAAGTGAAAATGTTCGGAGAATGTTCGGAAACGTTCGTCTGGTCTTCGGAACAATTGTGGACAATGTTCGGGAATCTTCGGAAAGTGGTCGGAAATCTTCGGAAAATCGTCAAAAAGCGTGGTCATAAGTATGTTTATATAATAAACAGAATATTACATGGCCACTTGTGGATACGAAGTTTATCTTCTTGTGTTTAACCCGATATCTCACTCGTCCGTTGCGCTCACTCGTGAGATATCGAGTTAAACACTCGAAGATAAAATTCGTATCCACGCGCAGTGAATGTGAAGTGAAGTGAAGTGAATAATTTATTTACCCTCGGATTGTAGAGTAGCTCTATATGAGCTAATATCTTCGAGCATTTTACAGTATAACAACCAAGGCCAGACCACAACACCGGGAACCTTATGCCCTACTCTTTACGATAAGCGCGTGGGTTCTTTTACGTCCCCTGTTAACCATAACCTCGAAGATGCAGGAGACGGGGCCTACGGTTTATAGTCCTTATCCGAGAAGACCTGAACGTCTAACCATTTGCGGATATAATTACAAAGGCAGCACGTTCTCCTCAGTTATTTTAAGATCCTGAGTGCTGGCCCGCTCTGGGGCTCGAACCCTCGACCTCCCGCACAGCAGTCCGGCGCTCTCCCAACTGAGCTAACCATGCAGCCCTGTAATATTCTCTATTTATTACATAAACATACTAATGACGTCTTTGACGATTTTCCGAAAATTGTTCCGAAGGTAAAACAAACGTTTCCGAACATTTTTTGGATATTTTCCGAAGATTACCGAAGATTTCCGAAGATTTCCGGAGATTTCCGAGGAGGCACCAAAACAACATGTTGGGAGCTAATACCAGAAGCGTTTTAGCGAGATTTTGTGATAACAATTGGGAGAAGAGGAAGGATTTTGTAAAAACTTTTTACGTCAAAAAACCTATGTGGGAGAGGGAGAGGAGCACGAGCGCGCGCTGGATGACGTCTTTAGGGATTTGGATAACGGTACGATCATGTTGCGAAAAGCCAATTAAGACAAAACTATGCAAAAGTCGCTAAAATTCTCCGAATGTCGCAAAAGTATTCGAAAACAAACTCGGCCAAGTTGTAGAAAAACCTTCCGACATCATTTTGTGTTTGTTTGGCCATGGTTTCGTGAAAGCAACGAAATTTAGAGATTCGAGCCAATATTCGAAGTGCGTTCAAAATGTTTTGGCAAACAGTTGCCTCCCTTGTCAAATTTTATACAAACCAATTTTTTTTTTTTTTTGCCTGAGCGCGGAAAGGCCTAGGTACGAGTTTAGCGCTATAGTGTTTTGCAGGACTTGTTAGCAGCAGTTTTCCCAGTAAAACCTCGTGAGCTAAGAGATGACAACACGAGACAAAGGTAAACTATTCATTATTTCCGTTCCTTTATTTACTCTTTTCCGTCTCAACAATATTGTGTGCTCCTTGTGGAGGGATCATAAATGCTTTCATCTTGGCTGAAATGGCAGAATTCTTACTAAATTATGACAACCCGTATCTTGATACACTGCCAGTTGATTTCTTCATGTCAAACCTGACAGGGTCCAACAGCAGTTGCAGGAACTGAGGTAGAAAACTGAACACAAACCATAAACCAAAAAAAAAAATTGTGTTTTGCGATACAATAATTTTTTTTTACCTTTAAAAAAAATAACAAAGCTCGTTCAATACTTACTACCTACAATAAAATTAATGTCATTATTGAGTGATACAATACATCAAAAACTGAACAATGACAAGCACTTTAGCATGAAAGAGCAAATGCTAGCAGCCATTACGGAAAAGAAAATGCAAATTTGGCTCTCTCTTTTGAGAGATTCCATTGAACGGCACTACACTGGTCAGCAGATTAGGCTGAATACCCAGCTTCTTAGTGTAAACAAGATACAGCATGACTTTCACCATAATTTTGTCCCAGCTGAATATCAAAGAGGTACTGCAGAAAGAGATCACACCCTTCTTGCGGGAAGATCAGCTGAATTTATTATTAAAGCAGTGCAACTCGTTGCAAAAATACTTGAAAGCACAAGGCAGGTTAGTCAACTCAACAAGGCATGATCTATAACTTGATTTTGCCTTTAATCATATGATGCACTCACTTGCTGAGTCTTTTAACTGAACTGAATGAAAATTATATTCTACACTTTCTCTATAACTTTAATGTGCTAGCAGTTTACAACATAATGAAGTCCTTTAATTCAAATATCAATGCTGTGATTTTAAAGCCATTTAAAAATTTTCAACCAAAGTGCATTTAGGTGTTTTATAAAGGACTGTTTCCAAAAAAAACTCTCAAAAAAAATACTAGGTAGCCTTCTAGAAAGCTGGTTTTAGCCAACTTGATTCGCATTAATTTGTGTACAATCACTTTCGTTACGTTCAACTGATAGTATTCAGCCTAGGGCCAGTCTAAGAAGGAGATTGAGTGATTCAATTTTTACGTTGCGAAAATTTAAGCTTAAATATGTCTGAAAAGTCAGAAAAATTCGTTCAATCGAACACATAGAAAATCGTAAACACAAGCATTATTATGAAAGCCAAATGCTCCAGCAGAATTCTAATCTTCAGAGTGCTAAATAAAAGAAACTTGCCAAGCAATAATATATTGCAGCCAGTGAATTGACAGGCCACTTACCGTCTGCAGCTTTCGACAACTCATTTCCGTGCATTGATGGCTTAAAATTCGGAGAAAAAGACGCTTCGTTCACTCCCTCGAGCGTCCACGCACAGTGCACGCGAACAGAATAGCGGAACATGTGCAGTTATTTTGCCGCTGTGTTTGCAAAGTCGAGATTTTAATTTGCGCGTAGGACGCGCAAAATTTTCCTTATTCACGTAGCTAATGTCTCAAAAACTGATCAAGTGACCTACTTAAGTTTTTAATGAAAAAAAAAAAAAATTCAACAGCAAAAGCGGAATGCATGTGCGAAATTGTGAAAAATAACTGTGAGGTGGACCTTCTATCTTGAATTTTTTTTTTTCTTTTTTTTTTCCCCATAGGCCAGGTTCGATATATCAATATTCAAGCATGGCTCCGAGGCTTTCGGGTCAAAATTGCAAATTTTTCAAGTTTCTTTTGTCCCTCAATTCCCAAAAGAGACTTAGATACAAAGAAAATAACACCAAATATAGAATGTGGTCCTGAAAGCCTCGGAGCCATGTTAGAATATTGATAAATCGAACCTGGCCTATTTAGGCAAAATCTACTTCACAGAATTATTTTCTTATTGTGCCTATTTCTTCTGCTTTGTGAAAGAACAAACTTCCAAGGCAACTGCTTGCTTTAATATCTAGAATTAAATTAGGCGGCAATAGAGCTCAAAAAATGACTGCCCTTT
>JAHPZR010010025.1:0-11736 GCA_019787425.1 Platygyra sinensis
GGATGCCCGCTTATGAATATGAATTTTATCTTCTCGTGTTGAACTCCATTTCTCTTTCGTTCGCTGCGCTCACTCGTGAGATATCGAGTTGACCACTAGAAGATAAAATTCATATCCACGCGCGGCCATGTAATATCCTCTATATATTTCTTACTTTTAGAGATATTACTCACCTGTTCGTACATCAGTTTATTATCTGAATGTGCTGCTGACGACAGATTAGGAGACATATTCACCTACAGAAAACGTCATGTGACATTAACAAATTTTACACAATATGAACTACAGAAAACGACGGCTTTTGCGCATGATTTTTTTCAATCATTTCATACATGTGTAGTTGATTGGCATGGTTGGTTGGTACATGTACATACATACATACATTAGCTGGTTGCTTGTGTCATTGGTTTCCTAAGTTTAACGACACTGACAGTCTTATGTGAGGAGCAGCAATTAGTAAAAAGAGAAATTTTCACGAGTCTGGCTTGGATATCTATCGGTTTAAACAACTCACTACATCTAAACGAGTTCTTCCATACTGGTTCTTCCCACTGACCACTGCAAGAAATTACAAATTAATTCTTTTTCCAATAACCGTTCTGTAAGTTCTGTATCGGCTTCAACAACTTAGGTTCTTTGCTTTTGAACTTGCGCAAGCTAATCAAAGCTAAACTCAGGACACTTTTCCCGGGCTTTCCACAGAGTTAACGCCTCTGCTTCTCAGAAACACGTGCTCCTATACTGCCACTGTGATTGGCTCTTAGCTATAGTCTAACAACATCCATTAGAAAACTGGGTGCTTTAAAAACGATTTTGTCTTACAACGACTAGCGACTGCCTACAAGATGATAAATAAAATCAGTTACCTCCATGAGCCAGACTTTCAAGTCCGAGTCCAAAATGAAATCAAAGCGCACCATCTCAAAGAAGTTCCTGAACACAGGGAGAAAGTGACAGCGCTGATATAACAAGCCGTGTTAAAGTCGAGAAACTTAAGCCTCTCCCTTTAATGGCGTTTTCTGACTTTCAGGTGCATATATATGATATTGAGTATTTGCAGAGCTAAAGAAGAGAGGATGTTCACTAACGGAGGCATATTGAGGACATGCTGTATGACAATAACAGTTAAGTAATAATCCGTGTAACAACTAGGCAGGCAATTGGCAACATCGATTAAAACGTGGGAAAAAACAATTTTAAATTCAATTAAATCGATGCATCTGATTGGCTTATATCGAAAAATCGTAGAAAAAAAAACAATAAAAAAGTGATATCAACAACATTTTTTATATGTGCCCCATTTCTCTAAAATCTATCTCCCGGTAAAATTTTAGCATTGTTCTATGCGCCAATCAAAAGTTAGCCTTTTGGCGCATCGAAATTTTGAAAGTTTAAGATATGTTATATTTACAAATGCAACGAATTCAAATCCAAAATAAAAAGATGTTCGAACTGATTCTAGTCTATTCACTTTCAATTTGAAATTCAAATTTCGCGCTTTTTGCGTGTGGACCAATGACATACATTGAATTTAATTTGATTAGAGTGATCAGTGCCTGAATAATAACTGCCGCTATTTCCATGGCCTATTGTTCTTTTGCCTAGTTGTTGCACGGATCATTACTTAGTAATTCCATTGCGTTAATCGAGTATAAAAAAGAAGACTTGCCTGGTGGATCTGTAGGTTGACGATGAACTGATAAGGTCTGGTTCCTTTCTTAAATAAACCTTTTAGATAGAAAGAAAAAGAAAAGTATGAATTGACATTCTTAGCAATAACACATTCATGACATCGATAAAGTGTATAACTTTTTTTGGAAAAAGAAAACTATTTCAATTTCCAACAGTTGATGTTCAAAACTAGTCCAACGGATTGTATACTTTGGCATGTCTGTTTCTAAAAGTTAGTAAAAGTGGATTGCAATCAAATTTGAATACCTGTTAACACTTGTTTGTTTACTACGTTTTCTGTCATTTGAGCTCTCTAAATTAGAGAAACATGCTGCAACCAATTAGGTGTAGATACAAAACCAGAACCACTTGTGACAATCCCTACACTTGCCTTCATAGTTTTGGCGCATGCATAGGTTCATAGCTATAGTGCAGATCAATTAAACTTTGAAGTATTTAGAAGTACTGCTAGGTGAGCATGACTTTTTAAAACAAGCAAGACAGATCAGATATGGAGGCGTTACCTCAGCAATGGCCCTGTAAACATCATTCCACATCTTGTCTACATCTTTACCTACATGTAAAAAGGACAAAGATGTTCCTCAGAGGTGGGTTTTCAAAGATGCTCTACATGTAATTCAGCTTCTGAGGTGCATGCAAACATTTCCCAATCACAGGGGAGGGGGGGTATGGAATAGGTAGGGGAGGGGCTGATGGGGCAACACTCTATTGCTTAATATGCTCTTACTTTAGAGCTCCAGAGTACATGATAAATGTTAGGATGTGGCCCCCTAATATGCCTTTGCATTGCCCTGATTTTTTTTTAGTCCTACCACTTAAATCAGTCTCTGTCTCCAAAGTGACACTTGATCTCGACAAAAACTATAACATTGAAATGATCACAAAGATCGATGTGTACCTTGCTGCTGTAGATATGCATTGAGCAGCATCTTGCGGCTGAACTTTCCATTATGCCATAATTCCCTCAGAGATGGCAACTGAAGAGTTAAGTACAAAAGAAATGTCCCCAAAAAGTACAACAACTCGCATGTTGCACGTTAATAGGGGCTGGGAAGGTGTTTCAATTCATGCATATTGCTAAATGTAAATGATTTAACAATGATAAATCCTTGCATTACTCTACTTAAGGGAGATAAGCCTTAGAGAAGCTTGTAAAAATAAACCAGTTTACCGAAGATAAATAAGACCAGATAAATGCATCCCTGTACCATAATCTCTAGAGAGTCTTTATTACTCCATGTATTGCAGACTAAGATATTTCATCATACAGTTCAGAGAAGTCAGGCATTCATTCCATGGGGTCATTTCTACAATGTACACAATCAACCTGATTTTTCAAAGCAATTAGTGACATGGGAAGGGTGGGGTTGACCATTACATTGAAACTACAAGTACAATAGGACGGAGGAGAAAGAAGGAATTAAGAACTCCTGCAGGGTGAATGGTAATTTTAAAACAATGTACCTCCCATGGCTGGGTGTATGAATCTTCAACGACATACTTCTGTTCGTCATCCGGGTCAAAAGGATAATAGTCCTTCTCACAAAATCTGCAGAATTACAAGTGAAGTAAAAGACTAATGTATACATTCAACTATCATGGAAATGTCATAAAATTCAGTTCAATCCAATTTTAATCTAAACTCTCACAAACATTAATTTCACAGAGGTGTCAAAAAATTAGAATACATGTTACATAAATATAATACAAATTACATAATTGTGATTAGAAAAATAAAGAGTTAAAGAGAGAGAGAAATGGAGATAGAGGAAGAAAAATACAAGGCTAGCCTAGGTTGATTGTGTGTAGTTTGGGACACATATTAAATAGTTTATGAAACTAATTGAGTAGGTGCCCAAAGATGAAAAGCATCTCATTATGTGGTCTGGAGTTTCATGATCTGCTGCAGCACATATTACAGTGCTTGTCTTAAAGCAGGTAATTTTAAAACAAGTAAGTACACCGCACAAGGTCATGTAGATACATGTAACAGCTAAGATACATGTGTAATGGAACAGTGTAATTAAAGGGTCATTCAGAAAAGTGTATTAATAGTAATTGACAAGTCTTTTGCAGCACTAAATGTGACAGTCATCTAGTTGATGAATGACCTCTCATCAATCAAAATTATTGTCAGCAACAATACCATATTTCCTCAAATAAAAGCCGTCCCTCAATTAATCGCCTCCCTCGAATAGTCGCCCCCTTTGACCAAAATGTTTAAAATAATCGCCTTCCCTAAATAATCGCCCTCCCCCGTCGCCATTTTCTCTTCTTCTTATCCCCTCCCTCTCAAGTTAAAAATGGACATCTTGGGGTAGCAAACAAGTGTTCATTTAATTGTGGTTACAAAAGCACCAGGTTTTTTTTTTACAGTTTTTTCTATCAGTAATATTCATGTATTTCACTTTTTCCTTTATTGCTTGTATAATAAAACAAGATATTCAGGGTGCAACCTCCTGTGAGAAATATTTGAAATAATCGCCTTCCCTCGAATAATCGCCCCCTTTTGGTGCGAAAAGAGAAATAATCACCCCCGGCTATTATTCGATGAAATACAGTGTACAGTATGCATGAGTGTGCATTTGTACAAGTTGGTCACTTAAAATCCAACCGTGCACGTAAGACATGATTCATTACTGTATTTAAATTCTACTAAATTTAATTACCTGATGAGAACTTCCTGGTCATAAACATAAACCCTGAGAGGATCAATGGATGTAAGGACAGTATAAATACCAATGTCAAACTTTCGTTCATCAACGAGAAATGGATTAGCAATGTACTCTTGGACAAAATTCTGATCAGATCCCTTGCTGAGATCAATATCTGTGAAGGAAAATAGTCAAAAGAAAGAAAACCATCTTTGTCATCAATTAAATACCAGAGTCCCTTATATTAATACAGAGTTTAAAATATAATGTTGACTGCCTCATGTGTGCAGTTACTGTATTAATACATGCATTCTCCTTTTTCGTCTAAGTGAAACAATCATGGTGACTTCATTGGCTAGAGATGTCTGACAGAAATCAGAGTCATTGTTGCCGAGTATCAGTATAACTGTGTACTGATGCTTACAGAATAAAAATATTTAAAAAATAAATAAATATTAAAACGAGTGCTAGTTGTTGGAAAAAGAGATTTTTATTAAAAGTTGATAAACCACCAAGGTGTATAATTCCTACAAGGCATGGACTACGAAGCAACCTCTTGTATGTGTGACAAGTGCCCATTTCGACATGTTGAGCCTTGCAGTTAGTAGGACACTTGTCACACATAATTATAAGAACCTACTATATGACCTTGCTCATCACCAGTCTCCCATACCTCAGTGGTTAGAGCATCCAACCGGTATCTGGAAGGTCATGGGTTCGACTCCCATTTGGGCTCAGAAAATTCTTTTTCTAAGTAATTCCCCTTGAGAACACTTCTCAATTATTTTCACTTTATCCAAGTCACCAGTCCATTTATCATTTAAAACAAAATCGAATTTTATTGAATTCTTCATTTTTCATAACCTTTCTATTGATATACTGTATAGTTTATAAATGTTTCCATGAATATGAAAACAGCGCATATACATTTTTTTTTCCTGGAGGACACCCAGGTTTTTTTTTCATTTGCTGCACTCTACTTTCAAGGTACATACACGTAATTAGCACACTGTAGGTAAGAAGTGTGTGAAGCGAACAAAACTTGTAAAAGACCAACAGGTGTTGCTACTTGAAAAATGCTAAACTCTTCTGACAGTTGCAATTGAATGAACTCAAACATTATGATTAGGAAGTTAATACCACTTACCTTTTGGCAATTTGATGTGTATTCCTCTATGATTATTACTCTTTTCCACCCACAATTTTTTAGGGTAATTTCTCACCTGCAAATTATTACCATTAGATAATGTCTCAAAAAGATTTAACTGGGAACAGCACTAAACAAATTGAACTTAAGGACGTTCGCGCCCAAAAACTTCCCACGCACAGAATTTTTTAAAACTTTGACTGCAGGTAGAAAATGATAAGATTAGATTAAAAACGTAAAAAAATCAGGGGTCACCGAACTCGTTTTTGAAGATAAGGCGCAGCCCGGACCATGGCATTTCTAGGATTTCCAGTCATTCGAGACGATTCTGGCCGGATTCATTACTATCGGTACATATTTAAGTTGAAGAATCATATCTAAGTTATATGTACTTAAAACAGCATACATAGGCCTATTTGATAGATCTTTGCTACATATGTCATTAAATCAGCCAGAATTAGCCTTAAAAATTACAACTTCTAAGTTACACACACCTGTATCCACGTACCAATTCGGCCCTATTTGAATAGTATATGAGAAATAATTAAAACTTCCCACGTACAGATTTTTTTTGTTTTTTAGTATAATAGAAAGAATCAGAAAAGGAAGTGATCTGCCGAAAAAAAAATGGGGGTCACCGAGCATCCAACAAAAATATTCGCACACAAAGTTAACGCAAAGGTCATCAGCCCTATATTTTGCTGAGTTTTTGAATCCGTGCGCGCGCTTAAAAATGACGTGGCGCGCGCGTGACCAATGAATAGCGTGCGCACTAGAGATGCGCAGTAGCAATGGGCGCGAACGTCCTTAAAAAATGCAATCAGTGAATGCACATATAAAATGCAGATTTTAAATTCATATCACTGTTGACATACTTCTTCTAAAAACTTTTCAGTGTCCTTTGGAATAACAAATGCTGGAGGAATGAATTGAAAATGGTTCACTGCCAGGCTAACTTTATTTGTTATAAATCCAGAGCCTGGAAAATGGTTAATCTAAAAGGACAAGTGAAAAAAGACAAGTTGCAGTCATGTAGTACACACATACTAAGAACAGTTTTTTATAATATACTTGACTATTGAAACCTACTGTGTACATATAAATACACCTGTTTAGAGAAAGGTTATCTTACAAACAGGGAGAACTTAAATGCCACAATGTCAAAAGTTATTATCATGGGCAATGGTGGTTTTTATGGTTGCTTGATTGAACCTCAAGGTGTTTCAGCATAGTGGAAGGAAACAGCACAAACGTGTGTATTCCTTCAGTTCTTTCTTGTTCCTTGTTGCTAAAACACCTGAACCTCAATCAATCAAAACCAAGCCCTTACTACCCATAATGCCAATTGACATTGTCGCGTATGCTTTAATTTACACTTTTGTGGGACAACCTTTGTCCGAACAGCTGTATAATGTTAATTCTTAGGAAGTCTGTGTTTGGATTTTTCCATAGTACAGCATGAGAGCATGAAAGTGCTGTTTTTCTTTTTTTTAATATCTGTAACATTCTTATACATCTATAAACTTACTAGTTTCAAATCTAAGCAATGCTGATACAATATGACCACCATCAGACTACAATCGCTGACAGAGCCAAAATCCACAATTTCAGGTACATGCATTTTCAAGCCAAAAGTCAAGAAAAAATCCTCCCTTTGTAAGATACATGCACATCAAGGCTACACACACAAAAATTCATTGTTTAAATCAACAAATACGTAGCAATGTTCAACAAACGAGTATTGATGAGAAAGTATGTAAATGAAATGGAAGAGTTAATCTACCACATTTCAGGTAAATGTTATAGTGGAGCATGACGGGGTCAGGAGGGTTGGTGAGGAAGATAGGTGGGGAGGGTAGGTACATTCTAACCTTTTGATGAGGTTCTAAATGTTGCAGCATTTCTTTCAGATCTCCACCAAATGGGTAATCATGAGCCCACATCACATCAAACAAGCGACTCCGTGCCTCTGTCCTGGTGTAACCAATACGACTAAACACTGCCATCACATGCTTTAAGTATCCAGATCGTAGCTGCCAGTGAGTTAAGATGAAAGTTAACTTTAGAAATTACTATTTTTGTGTAAACAGCTAGTGTGAAAAAAATTAGCCTAAACTTGAACCTTTTATTTTGAACACCTGATGGTGTACATTTGAACAACGAACTACAATATTAGTGATATTAACACTCTATTTATGACCTTACAAACCCTATATAACATTTTTGGTCAAAACATGCTATCTGGGCCCAGGTGATTGAGATGCAATAAAGATTATTATCATACAGTACAAGTTATACAATCATTAGCTTACAATTTAAATAAGTACCACATGAAATTATTTTGTTCTCTTACATTCTTGGCATTCATCCATACAATGGGTCTGCTTGAGCTACCAAACTCTGGGTCGCCCACAGACAGCCCACCATTCAAACTTCGCAGCTGATAGATATTGACTAAGATCAATACTACACCGAAGCACAGGCATCCAACCATGAGCTGCATCATCCGGTGTGACACTTGGACCCCAAGGTGAGGATGGGGTAATACTTGGAATTATCTGATGCATGCTGAATACAAAATTAAAACATGCCAAAGTGGAATTCAGCTGAGTTAGAAGAAGATAAAAAGGTTCCCCACAAGTTCTTTTGTTTGGTGGTGCATAACTGCAATTAGCCAAAATTAATTACAGTATTCTGGGCTCAAAGGGAGGATAAATCTATCCAATAAATTGTAGATTACAACATAACTGAAGGTACTAGATTATACTAAAGTAATATCTTAGTACCATTTCAGCAACTAAGTATCAAACTGGGAAACTGTGCATTTTAGCAAGTGTACAAGATGTATGTCTTCTTGTACCCTGTTATTTCCAGGAACAAAGTTACTTTAACATCTGAAAAAATGTGTCAGATTAAGACTTCTAAGTATATAAATTTACGGGAGTTAAGGGAAGGCAGAGGAATAATTGTAAGCATGGCTGTCACTCAGTGTAATTAATTGTGCTCTTAACCCTTTAATGCCCAATAGTGACTTTATAGATTTTACTCTGTCTAACGCCAGACGATTTTACTCCTCAAAGGGAGACCCCTTGGGCACTAAAGGGTTAAAATAAGGACTGTCTTTGAACATAAATTAACTAGAGACCAAGAAGCTGCATACATATACTTTTACATAGTAGTTGAACCGCGTAGCACCCGTGATATCGAAATAATGCTATTTAAATTAATTGTTAAGGTGCCGGTAGTAGGCAATACTGCTGATACACCAAATCCCCCTGGGTTACTACCCTTTTAAAGGAAATTTGGGAGTCCCCATGGACCAAAGAAAATTTGGCCCTAGTGGGGTTTGAACCCACGACCTCCGGAACAGATCTACATTTTACATGTACAGGTACATGTAAAATGATGCAGTTTGATATAAGACTAATAAATACCAAAATAAAAATTGGGTTTACAGTCACGAGGGTCACTGCTGAGCAGATCTTTATATAACAAATCACATGTTTCATTAAATGGAACTCATGGTTGCTTAATTATGTTTTAGCAATTTTAATAAAGAACTCATGGATGAACAAAGGGATAATCTGATTGATTATCATTTCTTCAGAACTAACAAGAGCGAAATGTAAGCAGCAAATAGTTCTTAACTTTACATTTCATGCCTCGGACTGACATGATCAATTCAGGGCAATCACTTTAGATTATATTTAAGCAATAGACCACAATTTTCTATGGTTTGTAGGCTGATAAACCACACAGGATGTTAGTAGAGAAAGAGAAGAATTCTTAAATCATGAGCCGCAGGCGATTGATTTAAAAATTCTTCAAGTGTTCTTCCAACATCCCAAGTGCTTTATCAGCCTATAAACCATAGAAACTTGTGCTCTATTGCTTCTATATAATAATTCAGAAGACATGCAATTTTCCCATGAGTTTACTGGAACAATGAACCATAGCTGATTGACTAATCAGAGCATGTGCATTGATTTGGTTATTATAAAACAGCTGATAACAGTGTATAGGAGACAAATTTATTTTTTTTTGACCAAGTAAAACTTAAATTTTTCTGCATATAAATTATTTAATTAGATTCTCTCTAAAATAATGATTTCACCTGAGACAACTGAATTTTAGTTAGAGTTGTTTGAAACGTATTGCTAAAAACATATTCCAAGTGACAGCTAATATATCAGCCATCATCTTAAGCAAAAAAAGCTTGTTTTCATCTTTTGTTTTAATGAAAGCTGCAATTTGAACTTTAACTAATTATAATTCTCAACGGAGGCAGCTGTTGGATGCATTAATTAACAGCGCCATATCACTTGTGTTTTCAAGAGCGAAGTTGCAAGCTTTATATCAAGTAGTCGAGATGAAAATTGTTATTCCGATATTGGAAAATACATGTAGATAAGCTTAGATAAATCTACTAAAAGAAACAATCTTTTCAAATTCTTCTGAGACATTTGGGAATGAAAATAATCGGAAGATGACACTGACAGTTTATTTTGACGAATAGAGAATAAAAACAGCAGTCTCCTTGCCACTCAGGAAGCTTCTAATAAGTTTATCTTAGTAGGCTTATTAAAATTATAAGCTTGTAGCATTACTCCAAACATGCAGCAAGGTCAAAGGATCCCGAAGAATTGAATGACGATCGATCGATCGAATCTCGCTAATTCAACCACATAAAGTTAAGAGCTGCACTTCCAGTACATTATCTTATTTAAAAAAAATCGATTCTGACAGGTCATAACTGGGGACGAAGTGGAATAAATCGTTCCATTCAGCCATAGGTATCGGCCATTGCACGTAATCTTTGGCGAGCATGCTTTGCTTGCGGTGGGCTGAGTAAGCCCCTCAGATAAAAACAATACTGATAAATAAATAGACAAAACATAAGCTGGACTTTCTGAATGTACCTTGTATTCTGGATAATGATTCGGAGATTTCCAGGGCCACATTTTCCAGGGAGAAAGGAAAAACAGCTGAATATTCGCGCGCTTCTATTGAAGCTTCTTCCTTTGAGCGGCTTCGAACCGGCGTTGCTCGAATCCCGAAATACAAAAGCGTGACGCAATTGAATATTGGCTTCTGCCACTATTGGTAAAGAATGCGCTGTTTTGTTCGCTTTCCACTTCAAGAGTCACTGTTTTGAAGCAATCTTCGTAATTCGTAAAGGTTCTGATAGATGAGTAGGACTGGTAACTGGAAATATAACATCGCTGTTCAATCAGATCGCGGGCGCACTGTATTAAGGCAGCTCGTCCCCAGGGCTCCCTTAGAGCTTCTACTCCAAGTCGGCGGGAAATGTAGCTTTCTTGGGCTATTTCTTTATTAGAAGAAACTTTAAATTCAATGCTTATTTTTCTTAGCTGCTGAAAATACCTCAAGGTATCCAGAGGATCTGGAGGCATGCTCGCCTGGAAAAACTATACTTTAGGAACTTCAGGATCTAGGAAAGCTCAGTTTTAGGCATTCTGAAAGAACCGTTTTGCTTAGTAGTGGGGTCCGGGAGCATACTCCCCCGGAAAATCTTGAATTTTTAGAACCACAGGAATGGTATTTTTAGGTATTCTGGCAAAACTTTTCCACTATTACATGATGTCATTACAATCATAGTGAAGTGGAAATAGACAAAAGCATGACAAAAATCTGACGTTGCCTCTGTTTTATCAAAGGGAGGCCAATCAGGCCATTCGTGGAGGTTGAACTATGTTTAGCAACCAAATACTTAGCAGAGGCTTAGTTCCTGCTCACGGTAGGGGACCTAACAAAGTAGGGGGGCCCGGAGGCATTTTCAAATTTTCAGAACCCCAGAAAATCTTATTTTAGGCATTCGATCCGGCAGAACTTTCTGCACTACTGCGGAAGCTGTCAATAAGGTAATATTTTGAGTGGTCCTCCCATTGTCATCTCTTGTTTTCGATCATCTCAATAAATTCCCTATATGATGCTTAAAAATCATTTCCTCCTTTTATAGCATTGCTTATGCAATATATGATATGCTATATACTAGCAAAAGTTGCACTTCATACTTATCTATGGTAACTAATTTGTCATGCCGACAACTTGTTTTGCAAAGGACTGTCACAAGCCGGCTTTCCAAGTTGTCAAGGCTTCAGGAATAGACCTCGGAACTTCGGGAACAGACCTCGACGCTTGTCACTGACCAAAAGGACCCACTACAATTAATACCATTTTTAGATCTATACAATAAATTCCGATACGGAATGTAAATTCTGC
>JAHPZR010010027.1:0-10054 GCA_019787425.1 Platygyra sinensis
AGCCTAGAATCAACTGAAGAGAAGCGGGCACACATCCCCCTGACCAAAGAGAGCCTTATCAGTGATTTCCAAGACTGCTTTGAGGGGCTTGGAACTTTTAACATGAAACCATATCACATAGTGTTAGACCCCAAAGCAGAACCAGTTGTTCACGCACCTCGAGCAGTACCAGTGCACCTACATAAGATGTTTAAGGATGAGCTTGACCAAATGGTAGAACTTGGTGTCATAGTCCCTGTGAAAGAACCCACAGAATGGGTCAACAGTATCGTGCTGAGCAAAACAACAAATGATGATGGTGTAGTTACTAAGCTGAGAGTTTGCCTAGACCCACGTGATCTCAACAAATGGGTCAAACGAGAACACTACTACACCAAAACCGTAGACGAAGTAGTAGCCCAATTACCTGATGCAAAGTTCTTCAGTATCATTGATGCGAAGAAGGGGTATTGGCATGTCCCACTAGACAAACCAAGTTCGCTACTGACGACATTCAATAGCCCCTTCGGCAGGTATCGCTTTACAAGACTCCCTTTCGGTCTGATCGTGTCCCAGGATGTCTTCCAGAAGGAGTTAGACAACGCCCTAGAAGGTCTGCCAGGCGTCACAGGAATTGCAGATGACAACTTCGTCTATGGATCCACAGAGAAAGAACATGATGAAAACCTACTGCGACTGATGGAGAGAGCCAGAGAGAAAGGAATTAAGTTTAATGCTGACAAGCTACAGTTGAAGTGTGATGAAGCGAGTTTCTTCGGCCACACCTGGACACCCGAAGGGGTCAAGCCAGACAACAAGAAGGTGTCAGCCATACTTGCCATGAAACCCCCTGACAATGCCAAGGACCTACAGAGCTTCCTCGGCTTAGTGAACTACCTGACACGGTACTCAAGCCAGTTGGCAACACTCACTGCACCCCTTCGTGAGCTGACAAAGAAAGAAATAGCATTTGTGTGGGGTCCAGAACATGACATTGCATTCCAAGCAGTCAAACAGGAAATATCATCCATGAGTGTGTTGAGATACTTCGATCCGAAGGCAGATACAACCATTCAGACCGATGCATCCCAGAAGGGGCTGGGAGCTGCCCTCTTACAACACGGCCAGCCAATATGTTATGCTTCAAGGGCACTTACTGACACTGAACAGAATTACAGCAACATAGAAAGAGAGACACTGGGTGTGGTGTGGGGGCTAGAGAAATTCCACTACTTCATCTATGGGAAACATTGTACCCTCCACACAGACCACAAACCCCTTGAGTCCATTTTTAAGAAGAAGCTCGCACACTGCCCACCCAGATTGCAGAGGCTTCTCATAAGAGCCCTTAAGTACGACGTCACCGTGAAATATGTCAAGGGATCAGAAGTACCCATCGCAGACGCTCTATCCAGGGTCACCCCTCAGCCCTGCATGAAAGCCGACTTGCCAAACCAAATCAATGTCCATCACATTACAAGGACACTCCCAGCGTCGCCTATCAAACTACAACAAATAAGAGAAGAAACAGCAAAGGATAACACCTTGGCACTACTGAGAGATATCATCTATGAGGGCTGGCCAAACAGTAGAAGTGAATGTCCCCTGCCATTATGCGACTTCTGGAACTTTAGAGAAGATCTCACAATTGAAGACGGGATCATACTAAAGTGTGATCGCATCGTAGTACCGCCCAAGCTAAGACCAGATATCCTGAAGACCATCCACCAGGGCCACCTTGGGGTGGAAAAATGCCTTCTCAGAGCTCGTTCCGCTGTGTATTGGCCAGGAATCACAAATGACATCACCCAATGTGTCAGCCAGTGTGAAGCTTGCCAGAAACACCAGAAGAGAATGCAAAAGGAACCGCTGCTACAACCAGAGCTGCCATGTAGGCCGTGGGAAAGACTGAGCTCCGACTTATTTGAATACAGAGGTCACCAGTACCTATTACTATCAGACCATTATAGCAAGTTCCCGATCATTAGGAAGCTAGCTGGCACCAGTTCCCTTGCCATAATAAATCATATGAAAAGCATTTTTGCTGAACATGGAATCCCCTCCCAGCTCATAACGGACAATGGGCCACAGTACAATTGCCGAGAGTTTCGCCAGTTCACAGAAGCATATGGTATAGAGCATATCACAAGCTCCCCACTGTATCCCCAGTCGAACGGATTTGCAGAGCGCATGGTACAGACCGTCAAGAACACACTACGCAAGTGTGATGAAGAAGGAGAGGACCCATACCTTGGAATACTGTCGTACAGAACCACACCAGTTGACCACCAATTAAAGTCACCCGCAGAGTTACTCAACAACAGGAAATTCCGAACCACCCTACCAGCTGCACAAAGAGCCCTCCTCGCCGGTAGTGACAGAGATCAAGTCAAAGAAAACCTTCATGAGCGACAGAAACAACAACAAAAATTGTTCACTCGAACGCGATTCTTGTAACCAAAATTTTGCTGAGAGCATAAATATTGACAAAAAACCTGCCTTCGTCAATAAAGATATCTGGTTCAAGTTTGAAATTGACAAGAATGGTGGCACCAGCTGTAGTAACACATTCTATAAATTTAAAATCAATCAAGCAGACATCATCGTAGTCCCTAGGGTTTTATTTCTTCTCTGTTAACAAAAGAAAAATATCTCACCAACGTCAAAGAGCTTGCGCTCTTCGGAAACATGCCGTGTTGTCGGCAGAACATCGTTATGAATAAGTGATGAGTAAGAACAATAGCGTGAATATATGAATGCTCGATGACCCCAGAATTTGGGGTACACACTTTAAGCGGCGTGAAGTGGTCATCATATTGTTACTGTTGTTTAAACTTGAAGATGATTTTAGTATTGAATGTTTGTGTCTTGTGGCACTCCTGTGTATATATGAGATACTGTACATGTAGTGTTTTTATTAATTGAACTCTGGGACAGCTGTTTGAACTTGAAGGTGATTGAGGTATTGAATGTTTGTGTCTTGTGGCTCTCCTGTATATATATATATGAGATAATGTTTTTATTATACCTGTGATTTGTTTCCTGGAATGGTGTAGGTTTCTACTTTTCTAAGGTGCAGAGTTGGCAAGTCATTTACCACCTTTGAAAGCAAGGGATGAAAATGGATAATTGGGGGAGGATTATTCTGTAAACATATTTATCCCCGGATGCTAATGACTGTATTTTAGGTATAGTTTATTCCTGTCATGATTCATAGTCTTTTATTTGAAGCTTTCAAATTGGTTTATTTTTATTTTTATTTTTTTCTTTCTGCACAACTCACCTCGACTAGCTTACGCTATATGCAAGTTGTACATGTTCTCAGTTTTAGTTGTTAATTATTAATAAAGTTTATTTGTTGTTGTTGTAGAATAAGAGTGTTTTGTGGGGAAGTTTCACGTAATATGAAATTTAACATTAACATATTTCATTGACTATTGGTGTGTGTGGAAATGCATTCTTTTATGTCTGGATTTCATTTAATGGATGCTGTTTTAAATTGTAGTTGTGGTTACTTGACTAGTACCCACCTTCAGCATAAGAGACTTTCCACATAAGCCTTGAGTGTTCTTTCGAAACATGCCTTTCTGGTTGAGTATGGTAAGGCTGACAACTTTGCCTGGTTTAAGAATACATGTAACATTGCCCAGCATCTTCTTGAACGCATCAAATAGAGGTCTTTGTTGGACTTGTGGCTCATTGAAATCACCTTCTGGGTTGTCAGTGCCTTCAGGGCATCGGTTATGAACGACTTGCCATTCAGGGCACCTGCAACACGTTAATGAAAATCATATGCAAATAAGCTTTAAAAAAGTAATTGAGAATTATTTTATTTTGGTTAAATGAAATAATAACATAGTACCTAGTTTATTTGTTCTTTATAAGTGTGTATGGCGTTATTGTTATGGAGCAAAACTGGTACATTATTTAACAATTGGTTCATGCTTAAGCGTGCACTATCGAGTTATGGAGCACGCAGGAAGTTTGGAGAGCACGAAAGAAGCGTAAGAGTTGCCCAAGGCAATAGCCAAGGGCAACTCTAGCTTCTTGAGTGCTCTCCAAACTTCCCAAGTGCTCAATAACTCGATAGTGCACAGCTAAAATTATGAACCAATTGTTTTATAACATAGCCGGTGGAACTGTGCATAAAACCCTGAAAATCCGACACGAAAAAAAGGACAACAACATATATTTTATTTATTTATTTATTACAATTTCAGCAAGGGAATACATGGGTGGGATGTACAGAAGCAATTGTTCGCGGTAAGCGAAATATTAAACAAAATAGCAATTGGTTTTATTTCAATTTTTCTGTTGAAAGCTCGAGTTTTCTATTTGACAGTTTAAAAACAGAAAAACTTAAGCTTACCTTTGAGGTTGAAACAGACGAGCAGTTTGTAATTTGTTTGGTTTAACCCGAGTGTCTTTCTGTCAAAAGTTGTTGCATTTTACCCTCGGACAGTGAAGGAAATTGATGGCACTGATGCGAGTATCCTTTTCTGTTGTTTTTCTCTTTTTCTGTCTTATTTAAGAACTCTAGCCCGTGAGAAAAGGTTGGAAAATTGTGTTTGTTTTGGGACTAGTGGGCCGAGTCTCTCTTTCCATTATTGTAGCGAAATAAAATATTTTTCCCGCGCTGACAATGGCTGCTCGCGCAAAAAAATTATGGCACAGCAATTTGCTCACACCATCAGCGTGCACTGTCAAGATTTGGAGCACGCTTACGTATACTGAATTTGATTGCGTGGCTCTGCTAGCTATGTTTTAAAGAAAACTAACTGGGTTACTGTCCTTTGCAATATTACCTAGTCTATACTGGGAACTTAGGTTGACAAAGTTAGCATTGCACTCCCCTTTTTGCATTTTCTTTAATAAATCAAATCTCTCAACTTGTAACTGGAACATAATAAGTTATTTCCCTTTCCTTAAATTAACATTACTTACATGCACATTACTCCTCTGTGTCATTAATTTGATATGTCTAAATGAAATAATTCTTTTCATTGTGGGCATGGGGGAATCATTCAGTTTTAATTGGTAAAGGGTATGCATGTGATTAATTTTGTTGACATGAAATTATAGTAATGACAACATTGAAATGTAATGGGTTTCAATAAAAACAATATGTTTGGTTAATAAACTAAAACAGTTAACTGTACAGTACCGCTCAGAACGAAACGAACATCGAACGCGCGTTCTTAACGCGAAGGGTTAAACGTGCACACGCATTTTGCTGCCTTAGACTGCGTTTGAACTTCGCGTTATAACGTGTTGAAGTAAAGGCATTAGTATGTATGAGCTTGGTTATTGTTTGCTTCTTTTGTTATTGTGTTAAAGGAAGTTAACGATCTTTCCTTAAGGTAACATTTGATATGAACATGATTTGTTTTCAAGGAGCAGACAAGTTCTAAGTCTTTCGTACTGGCTGAATATAGCGACGGTTACATTCAGACCATTTTGTTTTGTCTGTTTGGATTCATTCAACTTTAAAGAAAACGACAACACTTTTAAGTTTGTAAGACATGTTTCGACAGAAACTTCTGTTATCTTCAGTTAATTAATGTAAAAAGCGTTACAAGTTGAATTTATAAGAAAGAAAAAATGCTAATTATGCTAGTAACAACGGAATGTACAAAAAATGTGACAAAGTGAGAATTAAAAGGATAGTTTTAGATTTACATGATGTAATTGCTGATTCAGGGAAGGCTGTTGTTTATGAATATGAAATGCTTGCTTATATCAAGATCATTCAACTTACGAATAAAATGGTTTTCAGATGGCACCGTAAAAAGAAAAACAGCAGACAACATCGTGAGATTTTTTTCTCAAGATCTTAAAAGATCCTTATCGTGTCGGGACACGGGAGTGTTTTCAAAATCCTAGATATCCAGCAGTCTGATAGAATTTTAACACAAAAAATGCAAAGCGATTGTAAGCAATATTTTGGATTTGCGGTAGAGGAATTTCGCCGGAATTACAGGTGTATCCGAGCTTTTTGACTGCTGGGCACTTCGTCTTCTTGAGACCGTGACCAGCGAGCGGATCACGCAAGAATTGAGAACATGGGGATGTTCCCAGAATTTGTCCACTACAAATCCAAAATAATTTATAGAGTCGCGTTTTATTTCCAAACAAATATCAAATACTCTCAATACATTTCGATGCCGCTTTCTGTGGGAATTCGGTCACGGTTGTTCAATAAACTTGACACGATGTTTGTTTTTATAGTTCACACAACGTTGCTTCAAGCTGTTCAAGTTTGACTCTGGTGGAAGGAAATATCATGGTATCAAATATCGCAGTGCATTGACGTCATAATTTTCATTCAACGGGCTGCTTTTATTGCTTGAACTGAATGAAACTGATTGCCATTTAATAAGGGTTAACTTAAATTCATTGACGATTTACCTTAGAAGGCATAAGTAGATTTTTTTTCCTCCTTGCGTAATTTACAGACTTTCTCCAGTTACGTCACTTATCAGGTGCCGGGTTAATTGAAATTGTCTGGCTTTCAATCTGTTGTTCATTTCGTCGCAATTTGCATATTTGCTATCACTCTTGTATGTGATAACTTCCATCCGATACAGCCGAGTATGAATGCCATGATGGTTTTGAGAACAGAGTTAGGTTTTCACAAGGCAACTTCAAATGGCATGAAAAGGTTTCTTTTCCTAGGTCGCTTATCAGGCGCCGGGTTAAGTTAAATCGTCTAGGTTTCAATCTGTTGCTCATTTTGTCGTGATTCGCATATTCCCTATCATTACTGCCATGCATCCGATACAGCAAAATTTTCGCTGACTATGGATGCCACGACAGGTTTGAGAACAGAATTACGTTTTCACAAGGCAGAGATTTTTTTTTACGGCGAAGACGGTTTTGTCTTCCTGCGGTAAGCGGAATAATCAACAAGGTGAACCAACAATAATTCGAAGATTGAAACTTGCACCGCGTAATGCGGCAACATCATTTGGCGCCTTATTTCAGTGATAGCGTTATAAAGAGGATCTGCAAATGGTTAAATTTTTTACTGCGCTAGCAATTCGCTGTGTTTTCATTTGAATTTACCCTGCGAGCAGAGGTCTCTTCGATCTTCCTAGAGGAAGATCGAAGAGACCTCTGCTCGCAGGGTAATTTGAATTTCGCTTTTGCATGGATTTACAAATCATGCATTTACTTTGAACTGAAGTCGTGCTTTGTTCGCCATAACAAAGCATCACAAAAGGAATATTGGTTATGAATAACAAAGGCTAACGCGTTGACCAAAACGCGTGGCCCTTTTGCGTTGGCAATAATGCGTTGGGGGTTCCTTGAGTACACGCGTTTTAGGTTCGCTTAGTTCAGAGCAGTACTGTATTTTGCAAATTCAAATCTACTTACAAATATGAGCAAGGCATGATCTCACAATAGAACATGCCACATCAATTGCTTCTGCTGTCACAGTAGTGTTTGGCATACTCTCCTCATTGTGCTGTGTTGATGAATTGTGTTCTGTTTCATCTGTAATTTGAGATTCAGGACCACTATCACTAGAAATTTCACCATTTTCTGGGTGAGTTGTTGTCAGGTGTTACTGCGGTGTTGCAAAACTCAATGATACACTGGATAGGTACTACCAGTCGCAGGATATGTGATTTTCCACGTGAGTACAGACCTTCAAATGGATTGAAATAGTTTTCAGAGAAAATCAATTTTATTTCTTATTTGTGATGTGCAAATCAGTTGGTTTTTTTATAATAATTTATAGTTATGTGTTGGTCTAATTGGTTTTGAAAAAAATGAATTGTTTTTGTTTTGATGATAGCAGCTATATGCAATGTGGGTGTATTACCAACAGAATAATGTAGTAATGTGCAGCTAATTCCATATGACTGTAAAATTCTCACCTCTGACAAGGGCATCGTGAGGATACTTCTCACAAATACTTAACTCCCACTCATCATAGATTTGTTCAAAAAATTGATGGCCTCTTGGCTCAAAACGTATTTCTTTCTATACACTTCAACTGAAGTCATCTTGTCCTCATCTTCTATGGTATAAGAATCTTCTCCTTCTATGTACAGCTGAGTTAAAAATTTCACTGTGAATGGAAGTATATTCATTACTTTTGATTAAAAGAAACTTTGAATATCAAACAAATATGTTGAATAATGTCATGTGTAAAAATGAATTTTAGTGGTATTTATCTAAATATGGATGTGGCAGCTAGACAAGTCTAAAATAGCCAATACCTAGAAACAACATAATTTCTCTATATTTTTGTAGCAGTAGTAAATAGGTATTTGAAATTTGTGGAGGCAAACACACTTAAAGGGGATAGGTCCTTGTTCCAATTGATGTTGTTACTTCAAATGTCTTATATTTAACAATTAGATTATGAGCTCAAGATTTTTATGAGTTGATAGCGGATGAGGCCGAAGGCCGAATCAACTATCACCTCATAGAATCTGATTGTTTTGGTAGAATTCTAACTGAAATTAATTCCAATAACAGTTTCCAATGATTTTCCCATGCATTATTGAACCTTACCCTTAAACAAAGTTGCACGTATCGAACTGTCCTTGGCAAATTTGCAGTTATTTGTTTACACGCGTGCCCGCTTTTCAATATTTTCAAGTTTTTAAAGTCAAGAAACCGTAAATGTGCTTCTTTTCTTTTTCTCAGGAATTTAATTACCCATTTACATCTTAATTTCCTTGGAAAAACTATAAAAACATCGCATTTCGTGGACAACCGGCAGCCACTGTACTCTAATGGCTGATAGTATACGAGTAGCTCAGCCAATCACATTGCAGCATTTGCATTAGTATACTAGTAGAACTCTACTAAGTTAATTTAGTAGAATTCTACTTGTATACCACTTCAAATCCTTAAAACTGATTGCTTAACGCATTGAACACTATCAGCCACTAATGTGCAGATGCTGGAGGTCTTCGGATAAATGATGTTTGGTTTTGTTCTTCCAGTGTTTTGGAGGAAAATTTTGATGCAAGTGGATAATTAGATTTCTGATATATTTAAATGAAAGATATCTATGGTTTCTTAACTTTTTTAAAAACAAATTAATATTATGGAAAAAAAGATGCACCATGCACCAACTTCATTTTTAAATGGCAAGTCAGTGAGTGGGATCTAGAAAGAATTATACTAAACAATTAGGTTATTTGCTCTTGGTTACTATGGAGCGATAGTTGAGGCGTCATGTGCCTTTTTGAGATGTCATATCAAAAAAAATCTCGAGCCACTGTTTAACTTAACCTTTTAAACAATATTTTAAGTGATTGTTACCTAGTTGCAGCATAAAGATCCTCACTTCTTCTGAATCCATGTCATCTAGCATAGTATCCCTCATTTTACAAAACACTGGTTTGGGAAACCACCATAACAAACGTGACGTGAATCCCTTGGCATTATTTTGAAGATCTTCTATAATTGGTAGGGCAGATTGTGGTTGGGTAAATCCAACTAATGTAAAGGATGTCTGGGTCATCTCAAAGTTTGGCATTTCCAGTCACTGTCATGAAAATGAAATTCAAAAACAAAAAATTGTTGCAGTGTGCAGTTCCAGAAAATATCCATACTCCCATACAGAAGGGATTGGAATTTCCTTGGGGGGGGGAGGGGTGGAGGTTTTGGTTAGGACAGAAAGTTTAAAGAAATGTATGAATCTTAATTGGATTTCCAGAAGCTTTAGATGGTCGAACAAAAAATTCCTTTCTGACGTGGGAGAGGTATGGATATTTTCTGGAATTACATAATGAATGTAACCTTATTTTTGTATGGATGTTTTTCTTGCAATTATCGCCTTAATTTGTTTGAAACAGACTTTCGTTCCTAGAGAAGTTCCCCTTGACTTATTTAAGAATTTGTCATTTTAAACAAACTGTATAGTTCCAGGAAAAATTCATATCTTTGCTATGGGGGGAATGCTGTACTCCAGACACCCACACTACTCAAAATTCCAATTCTTAATATGCCATACATTTATTTATGTAATATTTTTTTGGGGGGGATGGGGGGGGGGGTTAAAAAACCCATTCCTCTAGAAATTCTTATCCCTTTTTTAGCTATTAATAAC
>JAHPZR010010028.1:0-38610 GCA_019787425.1 Platygyra sinensis
TGAACAGGAAAGACCAATTCGTGAGAACTCCGTAAATTATTTCATTCTTGGAGAGGTTAAGGGTCTTTTTGGAAACAGAATGATACCATTTAATAAAATCCGACCAGAAAGAACTAGCAATGGGGCACGATACAAATAAGTGACCGACTGTTTGGTCTACGTTTGTACAAAACAAAACAAAAATAATTGGGGAAGCTTCAAAGTCTTGAAAATTTCTAAGTGTAACTCTTCATCAATGTGATCTGTTGTTTTTTGCTTTTGTGTTACAGGTGCTTGTTTGTCGGCAATTATCACAGCCTCTTTTCCACCGTGTTTTCCGTAGTTTGTATTAATGTTTGTTTACGTGTCGGAGTCAGTGAGAAAAAGAACTTTCGTTACTTTATTTGGTTTGAGGAAAAGTAGACAAGCCAACATTTTCGTTGCATGGTCAATAGTAGGAAATAAATATGAAAAAGTAATTCTAAAGAACCAGTACTGAGATAACAATCCTTTTCGGTGTTTTTGGCAGACGCTCAGCTTACAAAAATCCCCACCCCTACCCGGTGCAAAGAATTTTGCCACGTGGCTATGCGAGGAATATGCAAATAGCGCCGCGCACAGTTTCTAAAAATAGATTACATCACTAGAGATCCCCCGATCGATGGCGGCTTACAGTGTATTCGTTCGTCACTTACTGGCAATTTCTGCTTCAAAGCAGGTTGAGTGATTCTATCGAGCAGTACAACGAGCCACCAAGGTACAGGTTGCATGGGAACTTCGCAAAATCGCTCTTTGTGATTCAAATCTACCAGACGGATGCCCGGTACAGAGGTTTCCGACTTTCAAACTTAGCGGAACGCCATTGAAGAAATGACTGGAGCGAAACGTTGTTTGACAGTCAAGATATCATATCTGGGCTAAGGTGAACATATTCATGTTGCATTGTGCTTTAGTAATCCGGATATTTCGAATTGAAGGGATTTAATTAATTATCAATGCAGTGGTAATGTTTAGTCACGCATTCGACTACTTGCGTGATTTCGATTTTTCTGTACGATTTGAATAATGTTTTGACGACTGCTTATTCATTTGCCCAAACTAAACTTTACATATCCTGGAGGACCTATCCTTATACAGTCAGAATCTAAAATATTTTGGAATTCCGAGATATGGCACTTGGTCAAAATGTCAATTCTTTTCACCAACCGTCGAACTCCACGGCGGAGAACACTTTGCTTTTGTTAACCGCCAAATAATTAGATTAATACAATTTTCCTGTAATTGTGCTTTTTTGGACGAGCAAGAGATATGCAAAAAGTTGGTTGTATTACAACTTTCCTGCACTCAATAAATGCGACACGCGAATCATTTGAAAATCGTCGATTTTCAGCCCGGTTGGGACTCGCTAAATTGATGCCAGGACGTGAAATCGAAAATGTCGTTTTTCTCGGAAATACCGAAATATTTGATGAAAGAAAACACATGGCGTTTTTACCTTTACTGAGGTCTACTTATATGCAAAAGTAGGGCGAATTTAATTTTTCAAGTCTTACCGGACTATATTTGATTTTTGTGGACATTTGCTCTTAAGCCCATTAACCTTTCGCAAAATACTACAATCTAGACAACTTGTTTTCATAATTACGCTTTTTTGTGAATTCTGTGCAGCACAATCAGAAGTGTCAATTTTCTTCTGCCGCATACAAACGCGGTTGAAAGAATTCTACATGATCCTCAGTTGCACACAACACAATAGATCAACAAAGCGTTTGCTTCGCAGCCGCTTCATATGTCGAGTTGTTTTGCTAGTATTCTTACTGGTTATCTGCACTGCTGCTGTGGTAAAACTTGTCCCTGAATTGTTGAGATTTAAAAGTTCACCTGAACTTCAGTGATTTCGCGTCGCAAGAACTTCTTGAAGTTTCATAATTCAAAAATGAAGCACGACATATGCATTCTTAGTTTACTGATTCCTTGTTATCGCTCGTTTGTAAAAGAAAGCGGTTTTTGATAGGACTCAGAACAGTGATTTTCAGCTATCTTGTTACTGATTTTCTACAACCATGAAACGTTGTGTCAACCCGCGATGCAACTCACAAATGAAAGGCTTCAAGGCAGTGTAAACACAAGCGCCTCGCTATTCAAGTCAGTGTTGATCATGAAAACCAACATAAGCCGAGGTTTAAAAAGTCTGGCTTTGTAATTTTAAGTTTGGTCAACCTGACACCAAATAAACAATATCAAACAATGATCATGTCTTAATCTCACCACTAGTACTTGCAGTGCACTCGCAAGAAACGAGAAATGACTCGAATGAAATGAGACGCGTGCTAAGGATATTGCTTGGGGCCTTAGCTTGCTTGGCAGTACGATACGGGTACCTCTTAAGACTAGCTGTCCAATCACACACAGTTCCCCTGCAGCTGGTGCATAAGACTTACATTTCTCAAATTGACTGGGTTAATCACTTCTCTCAGAGTTTCAACTCTCCATCCACTGCGGATGCTTCTTCAACTTCTCTTGTGGTTAGGGCTGTGGGTGTGGCACTGACGGCTGGAAATCATACACACTCTTCTGCACCATGTTGGTAATTTATTGTTTTGTTCTGACTGGGCAAGCATGAGTGAGGATCAGCTACATTGCTCTGTCCTGGAGCATACACTACCCAGGACTCATAGGGCTGTAGGCAAATTGTAGTCCGATGCAGGCATTGGCTTTGGAACAGGGTCTATAGATCACTTCCAATGGTTTGTGATCAGTCACCAGATCAAATTGCATGCCCAAACAAGGGAAAGGGCCTCCTTCTCCATCTGGGAGTATCCTCGTTCACACTCTGTGAGGCTGCGGCTTGCATAGTAGATTGGCACCCACACCCCATTCTGGTTATGCATTAACACAGCTCCAAGGCCAACAGGGCTTGCATCTGCAACGACTTTGGCTGATGCACCCTTGTTAAAGGATGCCAATGTGCCTGCTTCAGCCATGCTTTGCTTGAGCAACTCAAAGGAAGCTTTTTGCTCGGGTCCAAAGTGGTATGGAACATCTTTACTAGTTAGTTTCCTCAATGGTTCTGTGAGGGTTGCAAAATGGGGAATAAATCTGCCGCTTTAATTAGCCAATACTAAGAAGCTTCAAACTTCACTGACAGTTTCTGGCTCTTTCGTTTCTTGCAGGGCTCTAACTCTTTCTTCCATCAGGCTTATTCCTTTTTCAGACAGAAGAATTCTCATTAAAACCACTCTGTCCACATTGAACAGACATTTATCAGCACTGAGAGTCAAACCATGCTGTCTGAGGCATCCATGGTTTTGAGAAGGCGTTGGTCATGAGTTTTCTGGTCTGAGCCATGTACAATGTTATCTTCGGAGATACTGTCAACCCCCTCTTCCGTTCTATCCAGAGCGGTGGATATCTCATGTTGGTACAGCTCAATTGCTGAACTCACACCAAACCATGAGCGCTTACTGGGTATATCTGTACAAGCCCTTGTGTGTCACAAAGGTGGTGATCTGGTGTGACTCTTGACTAAGCTCTAGCTGGTGGTATCCCCATTTTAAATCTACCTTGCTGAAAACCCTTGAGCCATTCATGCTATGTAGCAGCACATCGACAGTTGGTATGGGGTGTCAGCCACATAGGATGGCTTTGCTTGCTTGCCTCGAATCGACACAGAGATGGATGTTGCGATATGCTTTTGGGATAATTACCACCGGGTTCACCCATGGTGTAGGCCCATCAACTTCTTCTATGACATCATAGTCCAAAAGTTTCCTTTTCTACGTTTTCTTGGAAATTGAAGGGCATTCACCTCAACAGTTGAGCAACTGGTATCACTTTTGGGACTACATGTAATGCCACTTGCTTAGACTTCAGCTTTCCAATCCCACTAAATACTTCTGGGAATTGTTGCTGCAGTGTCTGCCTGGTCTTGGCAACTGTAGAGATGTTGACACCTATTCTCAGCACACCTAACTTCATTGCAGCATCTTTGCAAAGGAGGGGCACTCCTTTTCTTTTAATTACTAGGAATTCAGCTTGAGCTTTTCCTTTTCCAATCGACACTTCAAACATAAAACAACCTTTTACTGGGAGGGATTTGCTGGATGCACAGGCATAGAGCCTCCCATGAATAGGAGCAGCTTCTGATTTACATTTGATCTTCTTAGCTTTCCAATCTTTCCAGGTTTTTTTCCATCAACAATGTTATTGGTGGCTCCAGAATCCACCAATATTTCTAGTTCTACTCCACTAACAGACAATTAAAGTAGATTTGAATGAACTTCATTAATGACTCGGAAAGCGTAATCAACTTGCTCCCCATTAGTTTCTAGCTCTTCTTGCACTTGCTTAACTCCTTGATTCTTTAGTTTGGTTCTGCAGACGCTAGCAAAATGATCTTAACAATTCCTACAGGTCTGACCCCTAGCAGGACATTTTGGATCTCTACCCAGGTGCCCACTCAACCCACAATGATAGCACTGAATTCTATTTTTCTCTCACTTATGTTTACCACTGGGTCGCTCGGGTGTTTCATAAACCCTGCTTGCATCTTCTTTACTTGGCTCACTTACACTGAGATAAAACAATTGGTTGTTTACACTTTCACACTGTTCTGTGATTTCTAACCTGGGAGTGAGAGTTAGCTCCTCTCTTTCCTCAAGCAGTTACACTTTACATAGTCTGACCTACATTTACACAGGACAGCGTCTCTTATCTGGTTTTCAAAGTCTGCACCAAAATGCAGTAGAATCGCTCTTCATCGTTGCCTGGTGTTTGCATTTGTAGCCTCAGTGATGATGAGACCTTTGCCATCTGCAAATAACTCCAAAAATGTCAACAAACGCATCCAGCACAGTCCCAATGTGGCTTAGTTCAAAGTGACAATCAAACTTAAGACTCTCATTTGAAGCCCCATTTTTGCCAAAAGACATCTTGTGCTGTGCTTGTCCTCATCACCAATGTTGTGTCCTATTAGTACGTAAATTCGAGGTTTAACTAGCAGGGGAAGTGAAACTAGTTGGGAAAGAAGCACACAACAAGTCGACCATGTGCTCTCTTTCTTCTTCTCTCCCATGCTTCTTCTTGCCTACTTCATGACATACATGACAGATAACTAAAATCTAAAGACAAAGCTTATTTGTTTTTCCCTTATTTAATTTGGTCCTCCATTTTTGGAGGATCGATTTACAAATATTGACAATTATATGATTATGAAAAAATAATTGAAAACAAATAATTCAGAGAAGTTTTTACTGTTTTAATTTTGTCAAACTACAATGGGTGACAAAAGTGTCGAGACACTTGCCAGTAAAATTTGATCTTCTGCATCTTGGAAATATTTTCCCCCTTTCCCCCTAAACAATTTTGATTTTTCTATTCTTAGGCAGTGCAGACCACAGCACCTAAACTACATTGAATTGGGGGCTGGGGATAGAGAATTAAAGTGTCTCGATTACTTTTGTCACTCACTCTAGCTACTGTCCAAATTCTAGGGCAGACAAACAAATTTCCTTTGACGTGTGGCTTTCAAAAGGGACCCAAAAGTTAATTCAGACACTCACGTTCAAAGGTCATGAAAATATGACAATACGTTTTATTGTAAAATTTGTGGTGAAGTGTAATAGACAACTCTGTAAGCTTTAATTTGAGTTAGAAGTCCAAGTATTTACAGTTTAAACTGGATGCACTACATCGCTTGGACATAATTTGACAGCATGGAAAAAAGTACACAGGCTTTAAGTTCTCATGCCAATGATGTTATGAAAAACTGTTGACATCTTGAAAGAAGGAAGACTTTTGCATGCATGACTTGGTGAGAAAAGTTTTATCAGTTACCGTGAACTGATAATTCCCCAAACGAACTTGACATTCACTAGAAGAGCAGCACTCACTGTTTGTTATAACACTGATGAGAAAACTGCACATGTTGCATTGATATGCCAATATGATTGTTTTAGAAGATGTTGATGTTTTGAGAGGGAAGACACTTGCATACATGACTGAGTAGGGAAAGTTTTATTAGATCCTTGAACTGATATTTCCCCTTCTAAACTTGACATTCATAAGTTGAACTGTGCTCACTCTGTTATAACATTGGTGAAGAAACTGAACATGTTGGATTGATATGTATTGTTATATGATTGCTTGAGTAGGTGTGGTCAGGGGATGACATATTGTGTATTGAAACAGCTAAATCACTGCCAGGCAATTACTTACAGGGCTTATCTTCATATGAAAGTTTCCTTGGCTTGCAAATATGTTGATCTTGATATGACTGCAGGCAATCCTCACTAACATGAAGTGGTGCTTTATAACAACCTTCTGAATGTTCACTTCTCAATGTCCCTGAATGAAAACATATTCAAGAATTCATTGTTGCTCCCTAAAATGGGCCAGCACCCATGTAAAAATGTTAATAATTTACTTTGTGAGCACAGTTCCCACATTCAATATAAATTGCAGCCACTTTTGATGGCAAATGCACATGCATGTCATGATCAGCACAGCAAAAACAGTAATAGTGGGTTCCTTTTTGGTCTTGATGGAATGGAATGAATGATATGGAATTCTGGATTTTACCCTTTCAGTCTTTATATAAATAATATAGAAGGCCATAGATGGGCCACCTCAAACTGTTACAGCGCAAAATGTAATAATCGTGGTAAAATGTAATACTGATGCAAAATATAGTAACATTAATGGAAAATATAATAAAGTTTTAAATGCAAAATGCACAAGTACTAACTTTAACAAAGCAAAATGTATAAACTTTTTAAATGCAATAATGCAAAATGCAATACAAGACAGCATGTGCATGGCATGTCTATTCAAGCAGGTTAGTATTGGTGGGAATGGACTGGGGCCAAAAAGAGGGGGATCTTCAGTCAAAAATAACAGTTTTAAACTTTTTTCCTGTCCGAAAACTTTCCCCTTCCTTTTTTAGCATGTTTCAAAACCTCAATAAGGAGCAATAGGTAGAATAGAAGAGAAAATTTGTGTGAGAAGAGAACTGCAAAATAGCAAGTAAACAAACATTTTTAGCGAGAAGAGGGGGTAAGTTTCTAAAGAAACTATGGTGCTGCGTCGGTGGGAGTATTACAGGATAATTTGGTTTTATCAACTGAGTTGATAATGTGAATTAGCCACCGTAAAGAGATTCGAAAGCTGACGTTTCGAGCGCTAGCCCTTCGTCGGAGCTATCCTATTTTTAACGAGACCCTGTAATGAGAGCACCCCAATGAGGATTAAGACACCTAACTGTTTCATTTACTCAGTTCTATTGGAAAAACCTTTTTTCTAAATAACTTGTGCATGTTTTAAGATTTTACTTTCATTTTTGGGAAATGTAAGAATTTACAGCAACCTTTTCGTTTTGCTTGAAAAGAAAAAATGACAAAAGTTGCACTCTCAAGGTACTGTATTGTGTAACCTTAAATTAGTCAATAGAGAAAAATAACTAAAGGAGAGAAAAACAGAAACCAGAAAAACTAACAAAAAGTTACAAAACTGCAATTAGCTTAATTACCTAAATCATGTTTTAAAAACACTAGGCCCATGTGAACAAAACCAGTGCAAAGATCAAGCAAATGACATTTGCATACCTGAAACAGGCGAGCCAGAAACATTGCTTGGGCCTGATCGTGACCATTGGACAAATTGCCCTCTATCCTAAGTCAAAGGAAAGGTATATTAACAAAGACAATTCATGAACTAAATTTATCCATACATGGTTAAATCAAACCTATGACTTGTAGAAGAGGGACATTCCCTTCTCTTTTTACTATTGGATGGACAAGACGAGACTCATCTCCCAGAGCGCTGTATCATATCTGGGACTTAACTGTATGGTCTGCATGAAAGAGCAAGCACAATCTACATTCCTGGTAGAAAATGTTGGGACACTTCGCTTGATGTCAAAGTTTGGGGTTCTTTGAAGACGAATTTTATATGGAAACGTGCCCTTTAGAGGCTGAACTTTTGTGAGTGGCTGAATTTAGTACAAGATTTTTGTAAGCATTGAAAAATTGTACGTTTTTTGAAGTAATTGTCTCCTTTAAAGAAGATGAATGTCTGTCCACCTCAATTCCAATTTTCAGGCAGATTTGTGATTTTCTGTTTAAATATAGCTTGATTTTAAATTCCAAAACTTAACATTACAATTGCAATTACAATGTCAGCATTAGTTGCTCAGATTCATCGAAATTTCTCCATTCCAAGGTCATATTGGTTAATTTACGGCAGCTGAAGACAGCATGACATCTCAGTGAGTGCACTCATGCATGAAAGGCCAAGTGGGTTTTTTTCGAAATCCAGGGGTTTATCTGCAAGCACTTCCTTCCTTCCCCTCTTTGGCTCACACTATTCTTCGTGTGGTAATTCTTTGCTCATGAACCCCATGAAGACACTTGCTATGCAGACTATACAATCTGTTGTTGTTTTGATAGTAGGCAATTGCCTATAATTTGTTTGTTTCCTTTTTTGGACAAGTGGATTTTATGTTTGCATGACCAAAATGTGGATGGGCGGGTGGAACGAAAATGTTTTTGCCCTGATTCACTAAATTTAACACTGATAAGCTGAATTAGATTCATTACTGTGACACTACACAGTTTGCAACTGTATTGTGAACTTGTTAGCATTTCCGCATTTTTAAATCTCTCTCTCTCACACATAAATAAGTTTTAAACCTGTAACACAAGTATTTTTAATTTCCTCTTCCCTGACTGTGCTCTGTGGTTATTCAAATGATTGAGTGGGGCAAGTAGAGGTTCCCTCTTGTCACTCTGACCAGAAGAAGGGAATTACAGTATCACAGGGCATATGAACTACTTGTAATTCATCACACTAACCACAATCTGCTGTTGTGAACCATGGGATGACAGAGACTCTTCATCACTCTAAATTGAATAGCTGCACAGTTAACATGAGTGATTTATTACTAATAAACATAATTTATTCAAGAAGCTAGACTAAAAAAATACCAGTGTACCATGTACAAGATAAGACCTTCTGAAGTGACTTATTTTACAACTGGGCTCTAAACAGCAAATGATAGATGCTCAAAACATGGCCACTACTGAGGTGTCAATACTGGATTTTGTGTTGAAACAAATGATACATACAGTAAATGGAGAAAAAAGAAATGGTTTACCCAGTCAGAGAAGTGACCTGCACCAGTTGATGATGTGCATGTCTTCTCTCTTAAGTAAATGTACACTAATGGGTATCTGTTTGTTCGGGTATCTGTTCGAACAGCTAAAATCTGCTTGTCATATTTAATCAGCTGGTTATCCTTTAAGATCGATAGGATGCTGTTCAAACAGCTGGGGGTTATCTGTTCAGAAAGTTGTTCAGTGTTTGAAAAAATCCATGCCTTCAAACGGCGAGGTTTTCTATTCAAAAAAAGCAGCCATTATTTCAATGAATTGCTGGTTTGAGTGCAAATAAACATAGTTTGTGGAATTCGACTACACATAGTTCTACAGGGGCAGTTACTCAGTATAACAATAACACCTCAATTATAAATCATGCAGGTTTTGCATGCCAAATGAAACAATGGATGCTACAGTACCACATTGGTGTGATAAGCACAAAATACATGTAACAGAACTCTGTTTTGCTACTGACCTCTGTATCTCCAGAATATTCCACATCTGTATAGATGAAAAGAAAGAAATCCTTAAAAAAGAGTAGTCAGGTGCAACATTGATTGCCAACCTTCTGCTGCCAGTAGAAGGTTAATAAATAATTGTACTACATATCAAATTATCAAAACAAACCACATCTTGCCATAGTTAAAAAAAATTATCATCCACCCTTCAAAATAAAATTTTATCTGGTGAAACATCATAGAAGAAGATATTGTAGTTTGTGTCACTCACTGTTAGCAATTTAAACTACATTTACCCAGAGGGTTCTACAGTTAGCTTGCACAGTACTGTGCACAAGTAATGCAAACAATAATTGATGAATATCGCGCTTTGTTATCGTGATTTATTGCCGATGTATCAGCAAAACATCGTATGAATGGCCGAATGTTTAAACGATAAATCAGCGAGATATTGGTACAATCTTTGTGATATCTCGCCAAGATATCGTTCTAGCGAGACTTCGTTGCAATGATATCTTGCAAAGCGAAACGATATATCGCGACAATATATGGTTGCAGCGAAGTTTGTTGTAACGATATGTTGTAGTGAACTTCGCTTCAATGATTTATCGTAATGAAACGATTGTGTACGATGAATCCGTGTTTGTGTACATGCAATGGGCACAGTTGAGTAATAAGTGGTTGAACAAAGACCAAAATTTCGTTTTCAAAAAGCTCTCCATGCTCTGTCATAATTTTATAAACTATAGCAGTTTCCATTGGAAAGTGAAGTGCTGCAAGTGAAGTTTATGTGGAAGATGTTTTTATGTCGTTTAGGAAGCATTGTAGAGGGATAGTCAACATGAGCTACACTGTACTAGATTAGAGTATTTTGCCAAAGGCTAATGGGCTTAGAAACAACGAAAACCTTTCATCGAGTATTCACAGCCGTTGACCCCGACCGCATCACGTCATGACTACTTTATGACAATAAGATATTTTGTACCATGCTGTTTTCAATTGATGTTCACAGAAAAGCTCCTCCGTTAAACTGACAAAACTGCTTGTTAGATGTTTAAATGCTCCTTGAAAAACGCTTTACATAAACTTAACTTGTTCGAACGACTTGCGTTACTGTTTGTGACATTCTGAAAGCTCAAATGCAGTGACGCTGTTACTCCACACTGATTGGATGATGCTAAAGAATTCATCCAATCAGGTGGAACAAACAGCATGACTGTTGCTCATTGGCACATGAAATCCCAGCTATTAGATGCTGGTCGCTTTGAAAGCTGCATTTGTCAAAAATTATTTGGCGGTTAGCAATTGGATTTTAAATGGATCTTCGAATGAATCTGGTGTTCGATTTGGAAGCCGGGCGCAGGAGCAGACTTTGTTTGACTTTGTTGCTAAATAAGTGCTGCAAGTAAATGCTATGAAACAACTTGCGTAATCAAACAAATATAATTATTTAGACTCAGTGTCACTTTAACTACGCCAAGATCTCAATCATGTCTAATAAGAGGTTTTTACAGGGTTAGAGATTTTTAAAATTCGATTGACCATTGATCAATGAGTGCTAAATACCAAGAGTGCACATCAGCATGGCATGTGGGGGAAAGAGAGGGTGAGTGAAACAAACAATTACAAACATGTATCGCCTGCGAAAACAGCTGTGCTTCTTTGTTCCCATCAGTTGGGCAAATACAATCTGGTAAGCATTAATACACTTTAATTATATGGAGCAAACTGGCTTTTGACTGTCGTGCCCACCTACACTTCTACTGTTATACAGTGGATTTTTTTTATGGAACCAAGGCAGGTAGGTTCAATAGTGCTTTTAATTAAGACTTAATAAGCTAACATTAACAACATTTAACTTGCCACTCGCTATCTCAAAAAGCTTAGTAACAAAGTACTTAGTAACGAAGAAGATTCGTCATTATCATAAATTATCTTTGGGGAAGTGTACGTGTATTTCACAATGCTGTGACCATAAACTGGAATGATATCTCACTAAGTAGAAACGTTATATCACAAAGCAGAAACGATATAAGTCGCGAAGTGGAAACGATATATCGTAAAGTGGAAATGATATATTGCTGGCAGGAAACAATATCTCGCAAAACGACAAAGATATCTTGCCAAGAAATAAAACAACAGCTCTAACGATATATCGTTTGATATATCGTTTGATATATCTTTTAAGGTAAATTCTCTTTAAATATCATAGATATATCGTGACATTCGCCGATTATCGTTTGCATTACTTTTGCACAATACTGTAACAGCAAATCTAATAACCTAATGCTAGAATATCTACATGTACAGTGAATATCAACTTTGTAAGCCTAACCATAATAGAAGAGACTGACAGACATCAAAGGAACAAATAAAGAAGCGAAGACTGATGTTGGAAAATCCATGATCACAGTGAACAATCTTTTGTTTTGCTTTTAATGATCCACAAATCATGTATTTTTCATAATCTGATAGGCACAAGGGCCCAGCTTCAGTGACACTTCATCCTGAGCTTTCTTATTTTGGTCCATTAATGAGATGTCTTCTTAGGATCACTGATCAATATTCTTTTCACATTAATGATTAATTTTTGTAGTTTAAACTAAACAATCAGTTGGTACTACTGAATCCACATATATACAAGTATCCGTAGGATCAAGACATTTGGAGTAATCAATTTGTTGGCACGAGGAAGATGGACATTATTATCCTTTCCTGGAAAAAACCATACTAGGACAAATAATAAATAATATACATTAATGAATAATAACTGTTTTATTCATGATCACCACTAATAAACAGGCATCAAAGTGCTTGCTGTGAGCAAAACTCGTGCCGTGAAACAAACGAATTGAAATAGTTTATTGGATTATGTTGTTAATATTATTTGGTTCAGGGAATATTGTGGCTGATTTTCCATGTTTCGAGTACGAGCCCCAGTGGTTCAGTGTTCACTCATTAACGTGCCAAAGAAAAAAAAGTACAATAGTTTGCATCAAGAAGGCATTACAATTGAAACGATCATTGCTTATATACATTTGGCTGAGCGGTGGACGATGTCATGTTTTAAACAGTTTTTTTTAAAACATGATTTTGAAACATTTTTTCTGGTTCACCAAGAAAAGAAATAGTTGGCAGCAAATGTGGTTAAAAGTGAAAACCATTGGAAATATTGAAAAATCAAGCAAGGCAATACGTCTGAATGAAAACGATTAATCATTCTCCTCTTTATCAATGAGATAAACAGAAACTAAGTTTTAAGTTTTGTTGCAAACTGGACTTGTCAATCTTGTGCTTATAAGGATTGTTACAAGGCCATGTTCAAGACATTTTTGATGGAAGTTTCCGATGTAAAACATTTCAGTGTGAAAATGCAACGTCTAGGGCGATATTTTTCATTTCCAAGTTGGAAGAGAGGCGAAAGACATTTTTAAAGGACAACGTACCTTACAAAAGATATAGGAAGCGAACAGTGATCAAAGGTACTTCTAACTTCTACCTGAGATCAAAATGTTACCATGAGTAAGTAGCTTCAGGAAGAAAGAATGCTCCCCACACTCTTCGAATTTGCGCTTTGCATTGTGTCAGGGCAAGTTTTGCACGCCAACTGTTCATGTAAAAGCTGGAAAACGTGGTGTTATTGTAAAACCATGTTTCTTGCCTTAATGTTTAAAGCATTGCAAGGTCAGCTTGTATGACAGCAAGCACCACTGATGACCTGAACCAGGAAAATGACGAAAACCCTGATTTTTAGCAATGTACTTCGCAGCTTCTGGACGGTCGGGCATGCTCAGGTGCTGTGGTGAAAACATCCATCCTCAACCAGTTATGGACGTGACTGTTTCCAAAACAAAGCTGGATTGAAACAAAAACAAGGAAGGAGTTAAGTCTCTGCTATATGAAGCTAGGACAAATCCCATCCATGACCTCCAGGCAGGAAGAGAAAAACTGAGAAAACCCTTCAAGGTATAACCCACAGTTTGGTTTGTCACTAATGGCCGCAGAAAATTTACTGCCAGCTTTTGTGCAAACCAAATTTGGTCAGAGCCAGACAGGATCATTCTGCAGTTATCAGCTAACTCATACACAAGCAAATTTTAGTGCCACCATTGACATTGCCTCAATACCTCGATTAAACAACTCGTCACCAACAGAGCTGACCTACCCCAGATTTCCGTTATCTGAATGGATGCATTTGTTACTCCTGGTAACCTGAATGATGTAGAGAAAAACCTCTTCGGACTCTTGAAGTTGATGAGGATTCTATCAACAGCATTGAATCTACTACAAGGGAGCAATCAAATTCTGAACGCTGGAAGAATGAGCGTAAATATAGATTCACAGCCTCAAGGTTTCAGCTAATAAGTAAAGGCAAAGAAACCACGATAAATTTGCAGCCGAGCTTATTAACCCAAAGCCATTCTCTTCGAGACACGTTGAGCATGGACTGAAATTTGAACCAATCGCACTATGGGAATACAAAAAATAATGTTGACTAGAAAGACTCCAGTTAAGGTTCTCAGTGTGGTCTGGTCATTTCGCAGCATATGCCAATTCTTGCAGGCTCGCCTGATGCAAGGGTTGTTGATTTTGATGTGAGCGTCACTTTGGACTTGCAGAGGTTAAATGCCCAGAAACTAAATATCATGTTACCCCTTTGGAGGCGTGTGCAGATCCCACATTCTGCTGTGAAGCTGTAAATGGACAGTGCAAACTCAAGAGAGATCATTCGTACTATGCCCAAGTTCAAGGGCCAGATGGTGTAAGTGGAGCTTCCTGGTGTGACTTTATTATATACATGAAGAAAGGAATGTCAGTGGAAAGGATTGCTTTTGACCCTGCATACTGCGCAGAATTAAGGCAAAAGCTTGCATCGTATTATTTTGTACATTTTATAAAGCATGCATCAAAGGAAGTGTAAATGTCAGCTTTTTTAACAGGTTTCCACTTTGGTTTTGCCTCATCTGTAGGGCAATCCACACTTGCAATATAATAATTTTTCTGGTTAAAATTTATTTTTGGTTTAATTTTTTCACCACTTTCATTTGAATTTATTTTTCTTGATGTGTTGTTAATAAAAACAAGACAATGAAAAAAATTCCTGGTTTGAAAAATCGTAAACCAAAGATGAATTTAAATTGCAATACACATTTAGTTATATTGCAGGGTGAACCCCTCCCCCACCTCCTCGTGTTTTCCCTTCATTTTGTAATATGCTTTAAACAAATTATACAGTACATGCCAATTTTCTAGGGGTTACATACTAGTTTTCAAACATTTTTGCAAGATTACAATATCAATCATTTTGGAAATAGTTCATTATGGAGTTGGTTTTTATTCAATTTTTGTGGGGTTTAATAACTCCTCCCTTTTGTCAAGCAAGTTATTATCTTAGCAGCAGGGGATTTGTAAATAACTTCTTGTACAGTGTAATGCCATTAATTTTATTTGGAATTTAATCTACTTCCACTCAAGTTATATTTTCAACAAGATGTTTATTAATATATTGTTACAAGTTCAGTTTCAATTCTAATTGCTTGGACTTTCAAAAAATTATAATGCTTCAAGTGCGGTAGGTTTACATAAAGATCTGAAGAGGCTTAATTTAAACCGGTTTAGATGGAAAAACTCTGCTTATCCTAAATGCAAAAAAGTAAATAATACAATGATTTATCCTTTCCTTTGGCTTTTCCAAGCTGCATTGTTATGGTATGTCCTTTTTAAGGATATGCACTGCCTTAAATAATAACACTATGCCACTTTAAATGTCTGGTACTAATTCATTAAACCACTTTGCAACTTGGCTTGGAGGACCAGTCAGATTATTTTCTTTCTAGCAGAGATTCTGTATTTCAGTCTGTAGGCTGTTCAAGTATGTAAGCATCACAGAGGAAAAAAACAAAGGTTCACTATGCACTTATGATGGGATCTTGAAAATTACAAAGCAACGCACACACACACCACATTTGATTTACTATTCCAAATTGACTTAATGGGATAACACCCTCAAATATTAAAAAGTTCTTTATTTTGTTAATGGCCCTTTCCACATGAATGCGCAAGCTTGCAATTTCTTGTGTTTTGACAACATCTTCAGCTGACATCTGGTCAGCCATTCCAAGGAAAGGGGGAATGTTAAGGGACACTCCCAGGGGAAGAACATCTTCAATTGTAAAGCCCTTGTCAGCTATTACTGAGTCTCCCTGTTCAAAGGGTAGTTTCAAAAAACCACTTCATTCAACCATTTCTTTATCAGAAATACTGCCAGTGTATAACTGTCCTATAAATGTTATTGACCCTTTAGGAGAAATTCCCACCAGTGCTTTTAGGGTGGTATGGTTCTTGTAGGAGCTAAATAATTCACTGTTTAACAGAAGACTGCTTGGCATCTGGCAGCGCACCTCGGTACAATCAATTATTACCCTTGTACTGGGATATTTGTCTTTGAAAGCTTCAGGCACTGAATCATCCACTACTTTCCTGGATGGCCAGATATTTATCTGGCCAAGTTTCAAGTACATGAAATTTATCCATGAAATAAATATCCTACTTGCGGTCGACTGGGAAATTTTAAATAAGTGGGCAAGATGAATTTCAGCAAACCCTTGCCTCAGTCTGCACATTACCAGGAAAAATTCTTCTGATGGTGTTAAAGTCCTTGGCCTTCCTTGCTTTACTGAATTACCAGCAGCAGCCTTTTGTGAATCATCCTGGCTAGACAACCAGTATTTAATATTTATTCCATTGACACCAGGGTCTAAATATTCATACAGAGCCATCGTTGTTTGGACATTTGGAAACCCAGTATAAAATGTCAACAAAGAGTCGTCTGTTTAGATGTTGTCAAACGAAAACACATGCTTCTCGAGTTTCTCGCATTTTTCCTTGAGAAAAGAAACGTTTTCCTTCAGAGATAACACCTCGCTCTCTAACTCTTCTTTAATTTTAATAGTTGCGGCTAAAAGTTTCTTGAGCCGTGCAATTTCCAGATTTTCTTCGGAATTCAAATCAACATTTGTCGAAGATTGCAGTTCTTCAATTTCCGGTGCGAGGTGTGAGTTGGATGCGCTTTCCGATATCTCCAAAATTTCGCTCAAACCAGCAGTCTCCACAACTTCACTAAGATTTTCGTTCAGGTTGTGTGGCACAGTGGCGGCCGTACTGAGGATGCGAGGCGTTGGAGGCGGTCGCTTGTGAGGTGAGCTTCGTTTCCAAGCGAAAACTGAAGGAACAGCCCCTTTCCTCAAGGAAACTACACCATTGAAACTCTTCTTTAAATCGTCAGATTTGAAGTGTCGCGAGCAAACTTTGGTAGTATTTGAGATCAGGAAATTTTTTCCCTCATCTCTCCGAATAGCATGAATCCATAACTTTCTTAACCCTTCTTCGGTGGGAAATTTGAAGTAGGAAATCTTCTCTCCGGTCTCTTCCTCACGATATCCTTTCTTTGTACATAGCGGCATGCAGCAATGCGTTGGCATCTTAGATGCTGCTGAAAACACTGCCAGCCAAATACTTGGACCTGCCTTTCGATTTTCCAAACTTTTTCTGAGAAATATATCAAAAAATTGAAAATAATGCGAGTTTTTCCTCTCTAACAGCGCACCTAAATAGTTTTCCACGTCTAGTCGCTCTACTAGTAAACAGAACCCTGGCCTTTCCGACCTCGTTTTCATGCGCTCGAGTCCAGACCGTTCCGCGCGGCGGCCATTTATGAATACGGTGTATACTTAGAGACACAAAAATCCGAAAATTTCTTCGTCTGCGACAAATAATACAGCGTCGTGAAAAAAGATGAAGGTTGTAAATAAAAAAGACGACAAAAATAGCCAATTATTTTGCGATAAATCATATTTCAACTGCGCTAAATTAGTGCCCACTTAGTTCTTTTCTCAGGTGTTTTGTAGCAGCTGAAAAAAACTAAAAACTTGTACTTGAATGACGCGAATAAAGTAAACAAACACGGCCGCGGAGGTAGCTGTAAATTAAATATGCAGAAATCCACAATGCAAAAATACTGTTAACTTTAAATACCTAAATTTGCCAAAGAAAGGTAACCAAATGAAAGAAATGCGACAGAAAGTTCAATAACAATAAATTTTCATCCAAGATGAGGCAGAAAGAACTATTTAAAAAGGAAAAAGTGTTCAAAATTTCGCAAACGTGCTTCGCTGCGTGATAGTGACAGCATGTTATTAAACTAATTATTCACGTGCGGACTGAGCTTGAGTTTTTGCTGACGGCTTTTGCATTCAATTTATTGGCCGTGGCTTTACTCTTGGTTCAAACATTTGAATTAAACTTGGATGTAATACTGTACATTACCTTTTAGTTTTGTTAAGTCCAGGAAACTGATTTAAATTCGCGGTCTGTATTCAAAACCCACTTGACAGAACACCGACTTAGCAAACACATGGACTTTGTATTTACCTACAAAAGCATCCTTAATTTCCATGTCAGAACTTTCTGGCCCCAAAACTACAGCGTCGACTCCTTTCCTGTTCAGGCTGGACACCTGCTCTTTCTTGAAGGACATCAAAGGAAAAATAACAAGACAAACCGTGTCAACAACTTTTCTTTCACCATGTCGAAAAACGTCCAACACAAATGGCCCGCAATGGTGAATGTTAAACTCTCTCCAGATCCAGTCAGTGATCGCGATGATTAATGTATTCTTTAACTACTACGTTGATTCACTCTGATTTCTTCTAAATCAAGCTTCTTGAACAAAACATCTTGTTTAAGCTTAACTGTGTTGTGTGTAGCTTGCGAAGAGTCCCGGTGCAAAACAAGGCATAAAGACCTTCCCTCAAAACAAACGTTGTCAACAAATGAACACGTGACCTCTAGGCTTTAAAAAAGGCACTCCCGAGTGTCCAAAAAATCCACAAACACCAAATATACTCACTGACAGTCGTTTGGTAAAGGACAAATTAGCCCCAGAAAATCCTCGTACAGACTCGAGCCTGCTGAGTTGTCTGGGGTCTTTTATATGGTTGATACTAATTAGGATGTTTATTTTCTCAAAGGCGTGCATATAATGTTGACATAGCTCAGTGATACTGAGCATCTCTGCCGTTCGAGTGTACTGCGATCAACTCTGGGTGTGGGCCGATATTTTTAATTTCTTTTTTTTTCCCTTTATTTTTAGCGATACAAAATAAAATAGCTCTGTGTTTATATCATTTCACTTGCTAATATGCGCATTTACCATACCATAAAACCGTACTTCAACGACTTCCTCAGTAAAATTCATACGAATTCAGCATCCAGTGAGAACTTGTGCTGCTCATCGATTTTACGATTTCGGTAGCCGAGTCTTCTTTAACTTTAATAATTATATCTTTTAATTTAGACCTTTAAAACAGCTTATTTTAATTAAAGATAGACAGCAATTTAAAACTAAGCCGTGAGCGTACCTCATTTGCATAAAGTTTACAGCCCATCGAGCGACACATTTGCCCACAACTCACGATAACTCGTTTTGCGCATGCGCTTCACGAGTTAAAAAGGAGATGATTAATTAAATAACTTAATGTTGGCATACAACACTCATTAGTCACAAGATAATATTTGAGTCTATTCTTAAGAATATTCAAATTATTCCCTAAACAATTTCTTTTGGCAAATTATTCCATGTATCAGTTATATGTCTATAAAAAGAATATTTAAAACTATTGAAAGTTGCAGATGCAAGACTTAAACCTAAAGATAAGTACAGCAAAGGCACTTCAACTTTCACAGCTGTTTCTATTTCGAGATAAATCTTCACGAGATTTGTTTCTTAGCAAGGAAACAACCTTGTCCCCCTCACTGATTACTGTTGGTTCAACAAAAGAAAAGAGGTAAAAAGCACTGGTAAGTTCTCATTCAGAGATATGTTTTCTAAAACAGTAAATCAAAAGGTGCATTATGAATATTTAAGCTTAAAGAGTTTCATATAAAAAAAATCGCACTTGCCAAACAGGCGAGTGATTGATGATTTGTACTCACCCCACACTTTTTCACACTTACATTGGCTAGCAGGCAAGAGCTTATTTCCACTGTTTATATACTATTATGATTATGTAACCAAAATGTTTACACTGCTTAGTTTCTCAGTCAGTAGTAGACAATTGTGTTTTGTGTGCAATCAAAGCAAAAGAAAAAAAAAACAAGAAAGAACTTTGTCATCTTGGGACCAAAGTCACCGCACAAGGGCTTATGGGACTGTTTGGGGACGCGGGTCAAAACAAACATGACGGAATGTAGTGTGGAAAGTAGCGATGACAACAAGGTTTCAACACAGCAAAATAGCAATAAGGTCAAGGTTATTGAAAGAAGCAAATCTAAAAGCATAAAGCCAAGAAAAGAAGATGCACCTGGAACAATTTTACCTTAGAAAATACCAGAAGAATGCACTGTGAAACAGCTGCAGTGATGGCTTCTTTGCTGTGGAGCTAAAACAACTGGAAAGAAAATGCAGCTTGTACAAAGGTAAGGAAGCTTAGGAGTTATTTAAGAATCCTTATTGCTGCCCAAGTGCTTTAAATTACAATGTTAATTGACAATTTTCTGAGAACATTGTTAATACTTTCATGTTTTTTTCTATTCTCTTTCAGGGTAAAAGACTATATTATTGCTGGTGGCCTAAGCTGTAAGGTAAAGGACACTGGTGGTAGTAAATTTACCAAAAGCTAATGTAACAGGACGCAGCAGAAAGGCGGGCAGGAACAAGTAGGATTCAAGGATGTTCTTAAGCAATTTATTGAAAGCCCAAATTCACTTCAACAAACCAATACAGAAATAAAACGGCAAATAAACGGGAACGACTAATAGACTAAACCTTGCTAGTAGCAAGTCTGACCTTTATCCTCTTTTGCAGCTCTGTTCCTTTGCTCTCTTTGGCTCCCAAAAGTCAACTGAACTAAAGGCTAAAACTCTACTCTATTCATACTAGATGAAACACGTTTTTGGCACGAACCAAACTGATTGAAGATTGATTTGCCGAACCAACTTAACCACTCTTTCCGTAGTTAAACATGCGGGAAAGGATTTCCCTAGCTTAACTTCGTTATCTTACGGCGCTAAGCTTAATTTTAGCCATGAAAATAATCTACTGAAAAGCAACCACAAAACCCTGGTTCCGCTAAATGCATTTTAGCACCTATGTGTGGGACGAATACACCCAAGGAAACAAACCTAAGCAATGCAATAATTTGCCAAAACTAAAACTGAAAGATTCCTGAACACAAAATTACGAAGGAAACCAATGGAATCTTAAAATTATTAGCAATAATAAAAAAGTGAAATTATTTGTTTAGTGGCCCTGTCACACTCTCCTCCCCTTTTGCTCATCACATCCCTTGCGAGCTAAACACTAACACTGTTTACCTATTTCTTAAGGACAGACATAGGTAGACTGTATTGATTACTATGGTGTCCAGCAGTAGATCTGGTCGAGCACCTGACAGGCCTCACAAACAGTTCATTGTCAGTTCCTGAATCATCTGCAATACTGCCGTCAGAGTTTCCATCACTGCTTGTGACATCAATATCAGGTTCTGCTGTAGCACATGGTGGTGGTACAATGTCAATTGCAATCCCAACATGGCTGTCGTCGTCAGATGAGTCTGCCTGTAGTGGTTCTCTGAATAGTCACTGCTTCGTCTCTTCAGGGGTCCTCTGCAGCACAGATGGAAGGCACATCTGCAACTCTGCCGATTGACAACTCTGGTATTGCCATGGCCGTCAGCTGGCTTGATCACATAGGCTCCGTTGTCCAATTGTTTAACCACCCTATGCACTCTGGTACTCCATCGGTCCTGGATCTTGTTCTTTCCACGTATAGTATGATCTCTTACCAGCACTCGATGACCAACTTCTACAGGGGTACCTTTGTTCTGCTGTGCTGGTCAAACCTCCTTTTACAGGTGTCAGCCTCCTTTGCTAGTCTTGCTGCAGCTCTTTGATGTGCATCTCTAAGTTCCACCTGGTGTTTAAAGATCCAACTACTCAATTGGTGGCCTTGAGTGCATACTGAAGTGAAATGTTGGGTCTCCGAGTGCAAGCAATGTGCGGTGGCAAAAGGTCCTTACTCCTATGGGCAGCATCATTGCAACTAAGCCACTCGAAGTTCTGGCCATGGATTTCACCCAGCTGGAACTAGCATCGGATGGTTGAGAGAATGTGTTAGTGTTGACTGATGTCTTCAGGAAGTTCACTGTAGCCATACCAACCAGGGACCAGAAGGCCTTTACTGTGGCTAAGGCCCTCATTCGAGAATGGTTTATGGTGTATGGAGTACCCCAGAGGCTTCACTTGACCAGGGCACATCTTTTGAAGCTGAAGTCATCAAGGAACTCTGCACAATTTACAGCATCAAGAAGTCTCGGACCACACCATACCACCCCGAGGGAAACGGCCAGTGTGAGAGGTTCAACCATACTGTGCATGAGCTGCTGCAAACCTTACCTGCTGAGAAGAAGAGGAGATGGCCTGAACATCTGAAGGAGCTCTGTTATGCATACAGTGCAACACCCCATTCCACAACTGGCTATTCTCCATTCTATCTGTTTGGGAGAGATCCCTTGATGCCGATTGACCGGTTAGTGGAAATAGAGGAGACTCAAGGCCACCAATTGAGTAGTTGGATCTTTAAACACCAGGTGGAACTTAGAGATGCACATCAAAGAGCTGCAGCAAGACTAGCAAAGGAGGCTGACACCTGTAAAAGGAGGTTTGACCAGCACAGCAGAACAAAGGTACCCCTGTAGAAGTTGGTCATCGAGTGCTGGTAAGAGATCATACTATACGTGGAAAGAACAAGATCCAGGACCGATGGAGTACCAGAGTGCATAGGGTGGTTAAACAATTGGACAACGGAGCCTATGTGATCAAGCCAGCTGACGGCCATGGCAATACCAGAGTTGTCAATCGGCAGAGTTGCAGATGTGCCTTCCATCTGTGCTGCAGAGGACCCCTGAAGAGACGAAGCAGTGACTATTCAGAGAACCACTACAGGCAGACTCATCTGACGACGACAGCCATGTTGGGATTGCAATTGACATTGTACCACCACCATGTGCTACAGCAGAACCTGATATTGATGTCACAAGCAGTGATGGAAACTCTGACGGCAGTATTGCAGATGATTCAGGAACTGACAATGAACTGTTTGTGAGGCCTGTCAGGTGCTCGACCAGATCTACTGCTGGACACCATAGTAATCAATACAGTCTACCTATGTCTGTCCTTAAGAAATAGGTAAACAGTGTTAGTGTTTAGCTCGCAAGGGATGTGATGAGCAAAAGGGGAGGAGAGTGTGACAGGGCCACTAAACAAATAATTTCACTTTTTTATTATTGCTAATAATTTTAAGATTCCATTGGTTTCCTTCGTAATTTTGTGTTCAGGAATCTTTCAGTTTTAGTTTTGGCAAATTATTGCATTGCTTAGGTTTGTTTCCTTGGGTGTATTCGTCCCACACATAGGTGCTAAAATGCATTTAGCGGAACCAGGGTTTTGTGGTTGCTTTTCAGTAGATTATTTTCATGGCTAAAATTAAGCTTAGCGCCGTAAGATAACGAAGTTAAGCTAGGGAAATCCTTTCCCGCATGTTTAACTACGGAAAGAGTGGTTAAGTTGGTTCGGCAAATCAATCTTCAATCAGTTTGGTTCGTGCCAAAAACGTGTTTCATCTAGTATGAATAGAGTAGAGTTTTAGCCTTTAGTTCAGTTGACTTTTGGGAGCCAAAGAGAGCAAAGGAACAGAGCTGCAAAAGAGGATAAAGGTCAGACTTGCTACTAGCAAGGTTTAGTCTATTAGTCGTTCCCGTTTATTTGCCGTTTTATTTCTGTATTGGTTTGTTGAAGTGAATTTGGGCTTTCAATAAATTGCTTAAGAACATCCTTGAATCCTACTTGTTCCTGCCCGCCTTTCTGCTGCGTCCTGTTACATTAGCTTTTGGTAAATTTACTACCACCAGTGTCCTTTACCTTACAGCTTAGGCCACCAGCAATAATATAGTCTTTTACCCTGAAAGAGAATAGAAAAAAACATGAAAGTATTAACAATGTTCTCAGAAAATTGTCAATTAACATTGTAATTTAAAGCACTTGGGCAGCAATAAGGATTCTTAAATAACTCCTAAGCTTCCTTACCTTTGTACAAGCTGCATTTTCTTTCCAGTTGTTTTAGCTCCACAGCAAAGAAGCCATCACTGCAGCTGTTTCACAGTGCATTCTTCTGGTATTTTCTAAGGTAAAATTGTTCCAGGTGCATCTTCTTTTCTTGGCTTTATGCTTTTAGATTTGCTTCTTTCAATAACCTTGACCTTATTGCTATTTTGCTGTGTTGAAACCTTGTTGTCATCGCTACTTTCCACACTACATTCCGTCATGTTTGTTTTGACCCGCGTCCCCAAACAGTCCCATAAGCCCTTGTGCGGTGACTTTGGTCCCAAGATGACAAAGTTCTTTCTTGTTTTTTTTTTCTTTGCTTTGATTGCACACAAAACACAATTGTCTACTACTGACTGAGAAACTAAGCAGTGTAAACATTTTGGTTACATAATCATAATAGTATATAAACAGTGGAAATAAGCTCTTGCCTGCTAGCCAATGTAAGTGTGAAAAAGTGTGGGGTGAGTACAAATCATCAATCACTCGCCTGTTTGGCAAGTGCGATTTTTTTTATATGAAACTCTTTAAGCTTAAATATTCATAATGCACCTTTTGATTTACTGTTTTAGAAAACATATCTCTGAATGAGAACTTACCAGTGCTTTTTACCTCTTTTCTTTTGTTGAACCAACAGTAATCAGTGAGGGGGACAAGGTTGTTTCCTTGCTAAGAAACAAATCTCGTGAAGATTTATCTCGAAATAGAAACAGCTGTGAAAGTTGAAGTGCCTTTGCTGTACTTATCTTTAGGTTTAAGTCTTGCATCTGCAACTTTCAATAGTTTTAAATATTCTTTTTATAGACATATAACTGATACATGGAATAATTTGCCAAAAGAAATTGTTTAGGGAATAATTTGAATATTCTTAAGAATAGACTCAAATATTATCTTGTGACTAATGAGTGTTGTATGCCAACATTAAGTTATTTAATTAATCATCTCCTTTTTAACTCGTGAAGCGCATGCGCAAAACGAGTTATCGTGAGTTGTGGGCAAATGTGTCGCTCGATGGGCTGTAAACTTTATGCAAATGAGGTACGCTCACGGCTTAGTTTTAAATTGCTGTCTATCTTTAATTAAAATAAGCTGTTTTAAAGGTCTAAATTAAAAGATATAATTATTAAAGTTAAAGAAGACTCGGCTACCGAAATCGTAAAATCGATGAGCAGCACAAGTTCTCACTGGATGCTGAATTCGTATGAATTTTACTGAGGAAGTCGTTGAAGTACGGTTTTATGGTATGGTAAATGCGCATATTAGCAAGTGAAATGATATAAACACAGAGCTATTTTATTTTGTATCGCTAAAAATAAAGGGAAAAAAAAAGAAATTAAAAATATCGGCCCACACCCAGAGTTGATCGCAGTACACTCGAACGGCAGAGATGCTCAGTATCACTGAGCTATGTCAACATTATATGCACGCCTTTGAGAAAATAAACATCCTAATTAGTATCAACCATATAAAAGACCCCAGACAACTCAGCAGGCTCGAGTCTGTACGAGGATTTTCTGGGGCTAATTTGTCCTTTACCAAACGACTGTCAGTGAGTATATTTGGTGTTTGTGGATTTTTTGGACACTCGGGAGTGCCTTTTTTAAAGCCTAGAGGTCACGTGTTCATTTGTTGACAACGTTTGTTTTGAGGGAAGGTCTTTATGCCTTGTTTTGCACCGGGACTCTTCGCAAGCTACACACAACACAGTTAAGCTTAAACAAGATGTTTTGTTCAAGAAGCTTGATTTAGAAGAAATCAGAGTGAATCAACGTAGTAGTTAAAGAATACATTAATCATCGCGATCACTGACTGGATCTGGAGAGAGTTTAACATTCACCATTGCGGGCCATTTGTGTTGGACGTTTTTCGACATGGTGAAAGAAAAGTTGTTGACACGGTTTGTCTTGTTATTTTTCCTTTGATGTCCTTCAAGAAAGAGCAGGTGTCCAGCCTGAACAGGAAAGGAGTCGACGCTGTAGTTTTGGGGCCAGAAAGTTCTGACATGGAAATTAAGGATGCTTTTGTAGGTAAATACAAAGTCCATGTGTTTGCTAAGTCGGTGTTCTGTCAAGTGGGTTTTGAATACAGACCGCGAATTTAAATCAGTTTCCTGGACTTAACAAAACTAAAAGGTAATGTACAGTATTACATCCAAGTTTAATTCAAATGTTTGAACCAAGAGTAAAGCCACGGCCAATAAATTGAATGCAAAAGCCGTCAGCAAAAACTCAAGCTCAGTCCGCACGTGAATAATTAGTTTAATAACATGCTGTCACTATCACGCAGCGAAGCACGTTTGCGAAATTTTGAACACTTTTTCCTTTTTAAATAGTTCTTTCTGCCTCATCTTGGATGAAAATTTATTGTTATTGAACTTTCTGTCGCATTTCTTTCATTTGGTTACCTTTCTTTGGCAAATTTAGGTATTTAAAGTTAACAGTATTTTTGCATTGTGGATTTCTGCATATTTAATTTACAGCTACCTCCGCGGCCGTGTTTGTTTACTTTATTCGCGTCATTCAAGTACAAGTTTTTAGTTTTTTTCAGCTGCTACAAAACACCTGAGAAAAGAACTAAGTGGGCACTAATTTAGCGCAGTTGAAATATGATTTATCGCAAAATAATTGGCTATTTTTGTCGTCTTTTTTATTTACAACCTTCATCTTTTTTCACGACGCTGTATTATTTGTCGCAGACGAAGAAATTTTCGGATTTTTGTGTCTCTAAGTATACACCGTATTCATAAATGGCCGCCGCGCGGAACGGTCTGGACTCGAGCGCATGAAAACGAGGTCGGAAAGGCCAGGGTTCTGTTTACTAGTAGAGCGACTAGACGTGGAAAACTATTTAGGTGCGCTGTTAGAGAGGAAAAACTCGCATTATTTTCAATTTTTTGATATATTTCTCAGAAAAAGTTTGGAAAATCGAAAGGCAGGTCCAAGTATTTGGCTGGCAGTGTTTTCAGCAGCATCTAAGATGCCAACGCATTGCTGCATGCCGCTATGTACAAAGAAAGGATATCGTGAGGAAGAGACCGGAGAGAAGATTTCCTACTTCAAATTTCCCACCGAAGAAGGGTTAAGAAAGTTATGGATTCATGCTATTCGGAGAGATGAGGGAAAAAATTTCCTGATCTCAAATACTACCAAAGTTTGCTCGCGACACTTCAAATCTGACGATTTAAAGAAGAGTTTCAATGGTGTAGTTTCCTTGAGGAAAGGGGCTGTTCCTTCAGTTTTCGCTTGGAAACGAAGCTCACCTCACAAGCGACCGCCTCCAACGCCTCGCATCCTCAGTACGGCCGCCACTGTGCCACACAACCTGAACGAAAATCTTAGTGAAGTTGTGGAGACTGCTGGTTTGAGCGAAATTTTGGAGATATCGGAAAGCGCATCCAACTCACACCTCGCACCGGAAATTGAAGAACTGCAATCTTCGACAAATGTTGATTTGAATTCCGAAGAAAATCTGGAAATTGCACGGCTCAAGAAACTTTTAGCCGCAACTATTAAAATTAAAGAAGAGTTAGAGAGCGAGGTGTTATCTCTGAAGGAAAACGTTTCTTTTCTCAAGGAAAAATGCGAGAAACTCGAGAAGCATGTGTTTTCGTTTGACAACATCTAAACAGACGACTCTTTGTTGACATTTTATACTGGGTTTCCAAATGTCCAAACAACGATGGCTCTGTATGAATATTTAGACCCTGGTGTCAATGGAATAAATATTAAATACTGGTTGTCTAGCCAGGATGATTCACAAAAGGCTGCTGCTGGTAATTCAGTAAAGCAAGGAAGGCCAAGGACTTTAACACCATCAGAAGAATTTTTCCTGGTAATGTGCAGACTGAGGCAAGGGTTTGCTGAAATTCATCTTGCCCACTTATTTAAAATTTCCCAGTCGACCGCAAGTAGGATATTTATTTCATGGATAAATTTCATGTACTTGAAACTTGGCCAGATAAATATCTGGCCATCCAGGAAAGTAGTGGATGATTCAGTGCCTGAAGCTTTCAAAGACAAATATCCCAGTACAAGGGTAATAATTGATTGTACCGAGGTGCGCTGCCAGATGCCAAGCAGTCTTCTGTTAAACAGTGAATTATTTAGCTCCTACAAGAACCATACCACCCTAAAAGCACTGGTGGGAATTTCTCCTAAAGGGTCAATAACATTTATAGGACAGTTATACACTGGCAGTATTTCTGATAAAGAAATGGTTGAATGAAGTGGTTTTTTGAAACTACCCTTTGAACAGGGAGACTCAGTAATAGCTGACAAGGGCTTTACAATTGAAGATGTTCTTCCCCTGGGAGTGTCCCTTAACATTCCCCCTTTCCTTGGAATGGCTGACCAGATGTCAGCTGAAGATGTTGTCAAAACACAAGAAATTGCAAGCTTGCGCATTCATGTGGAAAGGGCCATTAACAAAATAAAGAACTTTTTAATATTTGAGGGTGTTATCCCATTAAGTCAATTTGGAATAGTAAATCAAATGTGGTGTGTGTGTGCGTTGCTTTGTAATTTTCAAGATCCCATCATAAGTGCATAGTGAACCTTTGTTTTTTTCCTCTGTGATGCTTACATACTTGAACAGCCTACAGACTGAAATACAGAATCTCTGCTAGAAAGAAAATAATCTGACTGGTCCTCCAAGCCAAGTTGCAAAGTGGTTTAATGAATTAGTACCAGACATTTAAAGTGGCATAGTGTTATTATTTAAGGCAGTGCATATCCTTAAAAAGGACATACCATAACAATGCAGCTTGGAAAAGCCAAAGGAAAGGATAAATCATTGTATTATTTACTTTTTTGCATTTAGGATAAGCAGAGTTTTTCCATCTAAACCGGTTTAAATTAAGCCTCTTCAGATCTTTATGTAAACCTACCGCACTTGAAGCATTATAATTTTTTGAAAGTCCAAGCAATTAGAATTGAAACTGAACTTGTAACAATATATTAATAAACATCTTGTTGAAAATATAACTTGAGTGGAAGTAGATTAAATTCCAAATAAAATTAATGGCATTACACTGTACAAGAAGTTATTTACAAATCCCCTGCTGCTAAGATAATAACTTGCTTGACAAAAGGGAGGAGTTATTAAACCCCACAAAAATTGAATAAAAACCAACTCCATAATGAACTATTTCCAAAATGATTGATATTGTAATCTTGCAAAAATGGTTGAAAACTAGTATGTAACCCCTAGAAAATTGGCATGTACTGTATAATTTGTTTAAAGCATATTACAAAATGAAGGGAAAACACGAGGAGGTGGGGGAGGGGTTCACCCTGCAATATAACTAAAATTGTATTGCAATTTAAATTCATCTTTGGTTTACGATTTTTCAAACCAGGAATTTTTTTCATTGTCTTGTTTTTATTAACAACACATCAAGAAAAATAAATTCAAATGAAAGTGGTGAAAAAATTAAACCAAAAATAAATTTTAACCAGAAAAATTATTATATTGCAAGTGTGGATTGCCCTACAGATGAGGCAAAACCAAAGTGGAAACCTGTTAAAAAGCTGACATTTACACTTCCTTTGATGCATGCTTTATAAAATGTACAAAATAATACGATGCAAGCTTTTGCCTTAATTCTGCGCAGTATGCAGGGTCAAAAGCAATCCTTTCCACTGACATTCCTTTCTTCATGTATATAATAAAGTCACACCAGGAAGCTCCACTTACACCATCTGGCCCTGAACTTGGGCATAGTACGAATGATCTCTCTTGAGTTTGCACTGTCCATTTACAGCTTCACAGCAGAATGTGGGATCTGCACACGCCTCCAAAGGGGTAACATGATATTTAGTTTCTGGGCATTTAACCTCTGCAAGTCCAAAGTGACGCTCACATCCAAAATCAACAACCCTTGCATCAGGCGAGCCTGCAAGAATTGGCATATGCTGCGAAATGACCAGACCACACTTGAGAACCTTAACTGGAGTCTTTCTAGTCAACATTATTTTTTGTATTCCCATAGTGCGATTGGTTCAAATTTCAGTCCATGCTCAACGTGTCTCGAAGAGAATGGCTTTGGGTTAATAAGCTCGGCTGCAAATTTATCGTGGTTTCTTTGCCTTTACTTATTAGCTGAAACCTTGAGGCTGTGAATCTATATTTACGCTCATTCTTCCAGCGTTCAGAATTTGATTGCTCCCTTGTAGTAGATTCAATGCTGTTGATAGAATCCTCATCAACTTCAAGAGTCCGAAGAGGTTTTTCTCTACATCATTCAGGTTACCAGGAGTAACAAATGCATCCATTACAGATAACGGAAATCTGGGGTAGGTCAGCTCTGTTGGTGACGAGTTGTTTAATCGAGGTATTGAGGCAATGTCAATGGTGGCACTAAAATTTGCTTGTGTATGAGTTAGCTGATAACTGCAGAGTACACGATGATGTCCTCCAGGTACACCAGGAGGATAGGATATGCAGCAGCTCCTTGTGGAAGATAGTCTGCATTAATTTCTGGAAAAGGGCCGGTGCCTTACACAATGTGAAGGGCATACAATTGTACTCAATCAAGCCCATAGGTGTGGTGAATGCTGTCTTGTGTCAGTAATCTGGGTGTACCACTACTTGATTGTATGCTGATGCAAGGTCAATTGCTGAGAAATACCGTGCTCCGCCCAGGGCATCCAGCGATTCTTTGATCCTCGGGAGAGGGAAGGCATCTTTCCTGGTCTTAGCATTAAGCCGACGGTAGTCCACGCACAGGCGGATGGCTCCAGACTTCTTACGGACAAGTACGATGGGTTACGCATAGTCGCTCTGGCTGGGTCAGATGACCCCCTTCTACAGCAGTTCCAGCAGATGCTGCTTCACCTCTTCGAACTGGTTGGGTGGGACCGCCTGTGACGTTGGTGGACTGGAACATCATCCTCCATGTGGATTCTGTGATGCATGGTGGATGTGCAGCCAAGTTCCTCTCCCCCCTCAGGCCCCGGTTGTACAAAGGCTGGATAACGCTATCCACTGGATAAATCACTATCTGGCAGGTAGCGTGGTTTGTTTTGTTAACACTTATCCACTGGAGAGTGATTTTATCAGGTGGGTAGTGTTAGCCAGCCTTTAAACAACTGGGGCCAGGTAAATACATCACGCAAACTCTTGGAAGATTTTGTCTACCTCTCTTTTCTGGCAGCAGTACCAGGGAAATCATTCAGCAGCACTCCGTTGGGTAGGGTATGGTTTCCTTTGCTGTGCAGTCCTACTAGGGGTCTGTGCGAGGATACCTCCTGGCAGTCTGCGTCAAGTTCACATGACACCACTACCTTGTTGCTCTGCATGTTAAATGCCAACTGCTCAGTCATAATCAGCTCTGCTGGCTGGACCGTACCAAGGCATGTTCTGGGCTTCAAGCTGACCCCTTAATTGGTTGTATTGCATGGTGAATGGTGAAGCATGACCTGGATGCATCCACCAGCATAAATGCAACTTGGAGTCTTCCTTTCAGGGGGGTACTGAGGGGTTCCACCACGGGGTTCGTGCCACAGGCTGGACCAGTGACATCAACGTTCATTGCCGAGTGTGGGGAATCCAAACAGCACTGCTACCAGCAACCTTTGACTAGCCCAGCTTACTTGGTTTCTGGCTTTACCTTGACGAGGTACCTGCACTCCCCTTCAGCTTCAGCAGTTCTGCCCACTTTGGGATCTTTGCAAGTACATTCGTCCTCAGGATCCAGGTCTCCGCCTCCTCTGCTCAACAGTGGCCGCTGTGTCTTCGAGGACCAACACTCTGCAACTTGGGACAGTCACTCCTTACCACCTGCACATCCAGCTCCAGGTACCCAAGGTATGCGGATCTCAAGTCCATTAGCACCTCGCAGAGTCAGCATCTTCGTCCCGCCTTGTACTCCACCGCACCAAGACTCAAGTTTTCTGCTTATAGAATGTCTCCGATACCAGGGTCACCATGAAGCCTGTGTCGACCAGGCACTCCACCTCCACACCCGCCAGCTTTGCTGTTTGTAGTTGGCATCTCTTCCACCATAATTCTCTGCCCCGAGATGAGGTCTGAGAGGACCTTACGGTGTCTATTCTGACCACCTACCTCGTCACACAGCACTTCACTGCAGCTTCTCTTGTCACTGCTGTCTGTCTAGGAGTAGGATATTCTTGCATGTACCTATGTACTTCCAAGTGGATGTCATGGAAAGTGGCAGCAGAGTGGTCCCCTTGCCCAACGTTTGATGTCAGGATGCAGGGTGGAATCTTTCAGGTTCTCAACGAATTGCTCTTTCAGCAACGTGTCCTTGTTGGTCACCGTGTTCCACCAAGGCGATCAACCCGGGACAGCAGCAACCATCAGGGCATGAGCAAAATCCTGGACAGACTCACGGTCACCCTTGTCTTCTAGCAAAAAACTTCCATCTGGCCTGGGTCTCATTAAGTTGTTCACTGAAGACCTCCCTCAAGATAGTGAAGACTCCAGAGGGAGAGGACCACTGGGATGTTGGCCTGAGCTTCACCTCCTCCTTGGCCACACCTTCCAGATGGAAGATAGTGGTGTCCACTGCCTCACTATCTGACTGGCGCCTTGCAGCTCTCTGCATGTCGGAAATCCAATCCTCCAGCACTCTGTCATCTCTGGTTCCCAAATCGCTTCTCTCGTGGTACGGACACTTGGATGTTGGTGTGGTACCTGCGGCGCTTGTTCCAGTCCCAGGGGTGGCAGGTGATGTGGCCTTGCTGCGTCTCAGGTCCTTCAGCTTGTGGTCAGGGTAGCCAGTTGTTCCTTAGTAGTCATCTTAGTACGTTCCGTTTATTTAGTCAACAAAGAGCACTAGAACTTTACACTGAATCCTACTTTGACACCAAAATGTAACAGGGATGTTGCAGACAGGCGGGCAGGAAAGAGTAGGATTCAAGGATGTTCTTATGCAATTTATTGAAAGCACAAATTCAATCAACAAACTAATACAGAAATAAAACGGTATATAAACGGGAACGACTAATAGACAAAAACCTTGCTAGAAGCAAGTCCGACCTTTATCCTCTTTCGGAGCTCTGTCCTTTGCTCTCTTCGGCTCCCAAAAGTCAACTGAACTAAAGGCTAAAACTCTGCTCAATTTATACTAAAGTATTGTGCAAAAGTAATGCAAGCGAAATGTGCGAATTTCGTTCTTTGTTCCCCCAAACTTTCGCGCGAAAGTTTGTGTAAAAGTTCGAACGTAACTTCGCGGCATTTCGAACGCATTTGTGCTGGAACAAAGAGCGATATATCCAAGAACTTTCGTTGCCTCAACGACAATTCAAGTTACTTCACTAGCAAAGACGAGAAATTTTGCTAGACAATCAACAATAGTTTAGCAGCGTTCGGATAACTCCTCTACGTGATCGACTGGTTATGTAACTTACACGAAATATATCTTTGTCATTCATCACTGTGCTTTCAAATGAAGGTGATAACTTACGAGTGGAAATTTTCAATCGTTGGATGTGTAAATAAGTCACACAGTTAACATACAGAGGGTAGAAATACTATTTGCAACGAGTTTTAAGCACTTGGCTGGCTTGGTTCAAGTTGAGAAATGGTGCGATGTACTGAACACACTGGTAACAGATTTCTGAGCGACTTACCATTCTCGTAAGATCATTAACATCTGTTTGTTCCACAGAAAAACCAAAATATCTGAAGTTACGTGGCTGATGTCTGCAAAAGCAAAAACTTGACTTGTTTGATGGTTTGTTATGAACGTTTCCACGTCCATGAACATTTCGAGTCGATGCAAATCGCTCGTAAGACCATGTGCTTTTGTTGATTGGATCCCAGTTCCCTTGCATTTTAATTTGCCTGACTGCGTCACACAGTCTTATTTCCAGTCGTTGCTTTGTCTCCGTCACGCCGGCAGAGACAAACGCATCGGTCAGAAATACGAGTGTTATTCAATTCTGGGTTTTCAGTATTTTTAGACTGTGGACAGCCTCTAATTTGCTCCAAAGTCTGTGTTGATGAACTCTTAAATTGTACAACGAGCCTCTGGTGCTTGAACCTCAAACTCCCTCACAATTTGAATCAGCGGAACTAGGTGAGAGCTCCTATATACCCAGCTATTGTTGGGGTTTAAAACAAAGGTTGGAAAGTTGTTTTATGAGCCGTAAATTTCTTTAGCCTGCATGGCAGGCTGTAGAAAGGGAGGGAGGAAAGTTAAAATGAGGTCGAGGGAGAAGGGACCCCTACCGCGATCCTCCCGCCTCCGATCTTCTCGCACTTCACTGGCTTGTCTTTCCCCTTTCCCTCCCCTTCGGACGCTTGCCACGCAGGCTATAATTTTTTCTACTTGAATTCCCTATTATATAAAGAGATTGTTACCCTATCCCATCCTAAACACATTTACACAGGAGAAAATACACTTTTTACAACACATACATATAGCAGCTGAGCTCAAAAAGCCGAGATAGCCTATTAAAAGTTGCCCTATAATAACAAGATGCCTAGAGTAAATACAGTGGCACCCCGCTATAACAAAGACCCCGTTATATTGAACAACATATGAAAGCCTGGCAGAACTAGTAAAAAATATGTGGAAACAAACCCCGCTATAATTAACAAAATCCCCAAACACAATTTACTCTGCTTTAATGAATATTTTGTCCCGTCGCTCGCAGTCCGTTAAAACAGCATGATGATACAAATGGTTGATAAGCCAAAAACAATTCCTGTTGGTGAAGATAGAAAAACTTTGACCTTCAAAGCCTTGCTTTATTTACATGTAGCTCTGTAGACTGTTTTGTGTGGTCTGTATTTCATTGTTCAGCTTGGTTACCCCGCTATAACGAATATTTTTGCTGTTAACCAGATAATTTGTTATAATGGGGTCTTCGCTATAACAAAGATCCCGCTATATCGAACATTTTTTTTGGTACTGTGGCGCTTCGTTATAGCGGGGTTTCACTGTACATTAATTTTCAAAACTCAAACGAAAATCTTAACATGAACTTTTAATCTGAGTGGGTTTGCTTTTCCCTTTGTCTTATTTTGGCTTAGTTACCTTATAATATTGCCAATGACTATACAAATTGCCGATTCGAAAAGCCTAGAGTAAATACATCAATATTGATAGCTTTGCAGGTCTGCCAGAACGCGGTCGATTTGCCCCAGAGCGGTAATCCGAAGCTTCTTTAATTTTAATGATTCATGTAACGTTTGAAAAGCTGACGACCAAATCTTTGTTTTTAACGGACCTCAATATCCCAACTGGGGGAGACCTTGTTTGTCAAGGAGCTCAATTCGAGTTCTTGTATAATTCGAGACTTTCGGCATGATTACAAGTGCTTGAAAGCGAATAACCTTACTTGAAGTGTGTTGCCTGCTTGCTATTCACAACGCGTCGCTATGGTGACAAAAAAACACCTTCATGGGGACTGGGGTGAGCAGGAAAAATCGTTTTGTTTCATACAACCTACATAGCGTTCAAGCAACAGCTTTTCGCTCAAATCAACTTGTTTAAAAAACAAACAGTATTGTTTTTTACTTTTGGGATCAAGGCCACTCTTAAGTACTTCTTGGAGACTAAAAAGGTAAGTTGTTAACAGTATTTGATCGATCAATTGTGACCCTCCATGGGAAAACGGGGAAAAAGGTGAACGCAAGGGCACGCTAAAATAGCACGCTAAACAATAGCCAGTGTGTCAAATGACACACCGTCTTCCGAGCATTGTGTCATCCAAGCAGTGTGTCAGAAGGCACGCATCATTAAAATTTTTCCTTTGTTATTATCGCACGGTAAAAACAAAAGTTGCGTGTCTCATCGACCAATGAAGTGTGCCAAGCTCCATACCGGGTGAAATGGCACGCCGGTGAGTCAAACAACATGCATTTTTCAACTGTGCAAAATGACACGCTAACCGTGTCGAAGAGCTAACGTTCAACTCACTGTTCTTTCGTCTCAACAGTCAGTAACAAGTTCAGCTTGGCTGGCACCCGAGTTATGTAGCGGTGGCCGTAAAAACAAACTTTGGAAACAAACAGACATCTGCTTGCAGATTTTCAGCGATTCCAGTGCTTTCCAATCAGAATTGTACTCAAAAATTAAAGTTGATACAAAATCTTTATTTGAGCACACGTGATCATGCGTTCTGTGTTTGCAAAATCAGCTTTCTCTTTCGGCTCTCGATGTATTGAAGATAAATGTTAGTATTTCAGATGACATGTAAAAAGCCAAAATAAACGAGTAAACACGTATTTACTCCATGGAAACTGAAGCAAAATTGTGACCTCTGACGCGAAAATGTCCCTATACGGTTAGCCGTTCGTAAGCCGTTCATTTGCCGCTCAAACGGCTTGAGCTATCTGTTCAAAAAAAATTGGCATCCATTCAAACAGCTCGAGCTATCCGTTTAAAAAAATTAGCATCCGTTCGAACGGATCGAGCTATCCATAAAAAAGATCGTCAGCCTTTGGAACGGTTTGAGCTGTCCCGTCCAAAAAAATCCGTCAACAAAGTAACTAGTAGTTTCTGTTGGAAAGTGAAGAACGACTTGCGTGAGCTGCTTCCGTTTGTAGCATTTTGAAAGCTCATCCGCAGTCACACTGTCAGTACTCCATGCTGATTGGATGATACTAAAGAATGCATCCAATCAGGGAAGAGCAAACAGTGTGACTGATGCTTCTCACCACACATGCTAACTCTCTCCTCCACAGAGGCCTCTTTCGTGCTGCCCAAGCCCAAAATTATTAAAAATTCCCCATAGCGAGCCTCCGCGGAGGAGAGAGACATTCTAAAGGGTTTCAAAGCGTTTTAAAGTTCCAGGAATTGCTTCAAATATTCCGAGAAACAAATCGGCTTTAGTCATGGGAATTTGTTCAACCTTCACTTGCTTTCAAACTCTTCCCCTGCGAAAACATTCTACAATCGAAACAAGCTTGAAATCTATTTGAAGCAGAATTCTAGTAATCTCTATGTACAAAACTTGCATGTGGTCGCTACAGGTGAACTATTACACTCTGTATTGTGTTGTTCTGACTGAGCCCTTTTGGCAAAAATCAATGTAAACATACAGGACTGTAGCAGGGAAACCACAAGTTTCTGCCATATGCAAATGATTTACGCTTTTACTGCCGGTCCAAAACGCAAAATTTGGCGCCATTTTCTTTAAATATCCATTGATGCTATGATTTTGGATATTGGAATAAACAAGTTTCATTCAGACTTCGATAAAACGAAGAATATTTCTCAATGCAAACGCCGCTTACCGCGACGATTACGCCACTCAAAAATAATTTTGAGATTGCGTTATTTTCATTTCGAACACTGAAAATGGCTTTGCGAAAGCCGCGCTATTTGTGTCAAAAGTTCCGTTGCCAAATTCTTTTCACACTTGGAAAATCTCTTAACGCATGCGTGTCTTTTCACTCGCGTGTCTTTTGGCACATTCAGCATGTTAAACAGCTCACTGCTTTGAACAAAAGCTTTAGCGTGCAAAACAATATGTGACATTTCACGCAAAAACGTACACTAACGGTTTTCCGTTTCCAGACCGTTTGTAAGCCGTTCAAAAATAATTTGCATCCGTTCGAACGGCTTGGCTCAACCGTTCTAAAAAATTTGCATCCGTTCGAACGACTGGGTAAGCCGTTTGCTAAAATCGTCAATCCGTTCGAATGGTTTCGCCAACTGTTCACTAAATTTCTCAATCCGTTCGAACACTTTGGTCAACCGTTCGATTAAAAGCTTACTGTCGTAAGAACGGCCTGGTCAACCGTTCGTAAACAAGTCAGCAACCCTTTGGCTTATTCAGTCATTCAATAAAATCACCTACCTAACATTACCATTTTTGTTTTCTAAACTCCAGGCAACTGCTTTAAATCCACAATCTGTATTCAAAACTCACCTGAAAGTGCACTGATTGTCTTGTTTTCGCAATTTTGATGCCACGACTTGGGGCTTTAATCTGAAGGTTAAGTTAGTAAGTTTCGGAAGAACTTTGACATTCAAAGTGGTATCGAGGTGGAAGAGAAAACCTGTTTCGTGTAGAGAGCCACATTTTCGCGGACGAAGAGTTTGAAAGCAAGGGTAGAAATTCCCATGGCGAAAGCTGCTTTGTTTCTCAGAATATTTGAAGCAATTCCTTGAATCGCCCTGCTTCCAAATGGAACACAAGATAAACTGAAAGGTTGATGCTTCTTTTCGTGGCATTCAATCGAAGATCGATTTAAAATCCAAGTGCCAGCCGCCAAATAATTTCAAGAAATGCAGCTTTCGAAGCGACCCGCTTCCGCGGCCCGGAATGGTGCAAAAGAACAACAGTCACGCTGTTTGCCCACCCTGATTGGATGCATTCTTTAGCATTACCCAATCAGCGTGGAGTAACAGCACGACTGTGGATGAGCTTTCAGAATGTCACAAACAGTATTAAAAAGTTGTTCAAACGGTTAGTTAAAGTAAAACGATTTTCTTACACTTATTCTCCTTATTTGAACCTATGGGTATACACAACAAGTACTATCCTTTCAGGAAGCGGGCCTGTCAGTTTGTCAATGGATTTTAATTTCCGTTCACTTTGCCATTGATTTTGCAAATACCGCTTGCAACCGTTCGAACGTTTTGACAAACAGTTCGGTGGATTCATAAACCATACAAACATTTTGGCAAACCGTTCGAAAGATTTCATAAGCCGTTCGAACGTTTTGGCAAACCGTTCGAGAAATTTCATGAACCGTTCGAAAAAATTCATGAACTGTTCAAACGATTAGGTTGCCCGTTCGGAATACTTAACAAACCGTTTAGCCGTTTGATGAAACCGTTTCAAACGGCTTAGTTAACCGTTCGTAGACCGTCCGATAGCCATTCGTCTCAGCCATTTAACGGAAAACCGTTAGTGTACGTTTTCATGTGAAAGGTCACA
>JAHPZR010010029.1:0-14584 GCA_019787425.1 Platygyra sinensis
GCCTTGATCCACCTTGTTTAGGAGATGCCCTATCGTGCGGAGATCATCCATACACTTGCTCAAACTGCGCGAGTCAGATGCGCGAACTAAAGGACATTCTTAAACATCGTAAAACTGGGACCTGCAACTCTCTCACCAACCGAATTGGACACGTTGGTTTCAACAAACAATATGCCCGAAAAGAAGAATTATCTGAAACCTTAACTAATGAAGTGGACCGACGAAAAGATGCTGACAAGCAAGTGTCGGCATTACTCCAAGTCAAGCTATCACCACTGGAGTGGGAAAATCAGCTCCAAGAGAGCTGTAGAAATGGAGATGATCAAAAGCTTATCATAGACTTAGCAAGACTTTTCAAATCTGGCATATCAAAGACACAATCTGTCCAAGTCGTTGTCATCAAGAACCTTGTTTCAAAGTTGCTGAAGTCTAATAACCATCATTACGTGGACATAGTCAAGGATATAAGTAGCCTTTTTAAGAATCAACTGGGCTCTGCAAATTATGCTATCCTATCAGAGATTTTTGGCTTGGCCAGAGAGTCGACAGCAGCTAAACATGCCTCGGGGTTGCGATTGGATCCGGGCATCAACCAGGCTGCGTTTGATAATGCAGCGTCTTTGTTTAAAAACTTACCAGTGAATGAGGCAAGTGATGGTGCTAGATCGTTGAGATATTTACAACCATTCTCGACAACAGCTGGTGAAGTTGTTCTGCTAGGAAAATCGTGGGACCCTGATGTTAACAACTGGTCAGAGGAGGTTATCCCAGTCCCAAGAAGAAACAAAGCACTTGGTGATGCAGATGATTTTGGGGCTCTTAGAAGGACGATCAATGATATGGTAACGAAAGACCAACTTTCAAAATCGGTGTCGGTACACAACTTGGTTTCGCTGGCTTCTCTTGATGAACCCACAGTAATCTATTGCATGTGGCCAGAACCAAACAAGGGATACAAAGCCTGTCATTTGTTAAAGTATTGGGAGAATTTGCGATATAACTGCTTCTATGACGACAAAGGGAAGTCAAGAGCGTCTCCAATTCAACTCGTGGGGTACTCAACGGATTCTGCTGGATTCTCATTAGCCGCTGCAGTCCAAATGATGACACCCACTCTACCAGAAGTTGAAGCTGGCATTCATTTCCTTGGCCTTGGTACAGAAGATGAACGATTTCGTGCACCCTATTATTGGTTCCTTCCTTCTATTGCCTATCTGGACTATGAACACAAACAGAGGTTGTTCTTGAAAAATCTGAAGTATGAGACCCGTGATCTGACTTTCTGGGAAGGAGAAGGTAGAGAGACCTGTATTGCCACCATTCAACACCTCAAGGATCTTCGTCAAAGATGCGAAAAAGCTGGGATGAATACCGGTATCAGCGCAGTGGATCTTGTCCTCATTTACTTTTTTGATCAGAATTCAGATGCCTGCGAGCGCATTTTCACACAAAGGATTGCCAATCTGTTAGATGAGTATGTTCCTGGGTCACAAGGCACAAGTCTTTTCGTGCGAGCCGTGACGCATTTAATAGAGCCTTTCCAAAATCCTGCATTCGGCTTCCCAGCAGATGTACAGAGGTCTGTATCTCGTGCCATAACCATCTTTCGCCTTTGGAAAAAAGTCTTGGAACTAAGGAAGATTCGACTGCATTCTCAGCCCGGCGCCAGCAGTAATCCTTCCAAAAGAGAGCATTTTCTAACCCATGGTTGTTACCAAACTGCAGAAATCCAATTTGCAGCAGCGTCTATCCACCAGCTGGCCATGTTTCTACACTTCAAACATCTAGGTCCCGCGTGGGCCCCTCCTTACCGTTCTGGAACCAAGGTGACAGAAAGAATCATCAGTGAGTTGCAGGGGAAAACCAATCAGATCCAATCCTTAGATTCGCAGCCAACTTTTGTTGACATGTTGCAAAAGAGCTCCAGTGTACAATTTAATTTAAATGCAAAAGTGAGATTGGCGCAAGCTGGTGTAGAAGTTAAAGCATCTGCAAAGAGAAGGAGGGTTGCATTCGCCTTGAACAAGCACAAAGCTTTCATCACTGGGTCCTACAGTTACCCCAAAAGTTTTCATCTTCAACAGCATCGAGATCTAGTATAGCAGGTTTTTTGCAAATTTCTAGTTGGCACCCACATGCTTTAGCACATATGTCACAGCACTTGTGACCTGACACAGAAGAAGTAAATTTCCCTGGAAAATGACTGTACAGGTAAGTATGCCTACAGCCAGTACTATTAGCAACAAAGTCCTTGATGTCATGCATGCAATGTGCACCAAGTAGCCCATTGTGCAGTAAAAGGCATGAACTTGGCTGTCCATCTCTACCAGCCCTTCCACATTCTTGGACATAACATTCAAGGTTTTTAGCAGGGCCAAAATGTATGACACGATGAACTTTTTTGCAGTCAACCCCCATTCCAAATGCAACAGTACAGGCTACTATTCGAATGTGGCCATTGGGTTGAGACACATTACAAAGAATGTGCTTTTTCACAGACTCTGGTGTTCCAGCATGAAACATTTCCACCATTCTCTTCTTACTGTCAAAGTGTTTATTAACATATAAATAATCTCCGAGGCTTTCTTTAAATGCTGAGTACACCAAAATGCACTGCTTGCGTGTTTGGCAGAAAATCATTGTTCTTTCACAGGACACGTTTTGACTTCTAAGCTCATCTATTAAAGTTCTAAATATTGAAGACACAGGCAAGTTTTTATCCAAATAACAAACAATGAATTGCACATTGGGCCTTTCTGGACTGTGTTCCATGATAAAGGATGGGGACTGGTTTAAATTCAAGGCCCTGAAAATGTCTCTTTTAGCTGTGGCCATCAGAATGATAGAAGGGACATTACTGGCAGTAAGTGACTTGAGTTCTCCCAGGTTTCCATACCAAATTCGGAAAGGGACAGCTGTGCGCTTTGAGGAAGATCCAGGAAGACCCCACTGGCTTATACAATGGGCTTCATTGACAGTTAACGCCACCAGAAATTTCTGATAGTGCTCAGTTAAAAGAAGCTTGTGCCATTGTTCCACGCTCAACATTTTCTCCGGTGATGCAAACAATTAAGTGAACGCTCCAGTTTCTACTTCCTTCAGTCGTTCTTCTGATTGCTCATCGTGAAGAGGAATTGCTGATAATCCTAGAGACCACAAATACGCTACCTGGTCTTCCATTAGCGTTCTCAAAGGTGAAATTACAATTATTTTGCTGCTTCCATGTGGTCGCGAGAACAGCTCATTGGTGACGATCAGGGCTGCATAGAAGATCAAGGACTTTCCATACCCAGTTGGAAGACTTGCATATACGTCCTTTCCTTTAAAAAGTGCTTCTAGGCATTTTTCTTGCTCACTGTAAAGCGAAGGGATTTTAAAAATGTCGCAAACACTCTGTAAAGCACGGCGGAACTCCCTCGCATCGACTGCCATATTGAAAATCTACCTCCACAAACATACGAGCCTCGGAAGTTTTGGTCAGTGTGAATAACTTTCAATAATTTATGCAAAATTATTCTTGAACACGATTATCAACGGTGAATCACAGACGTCCCTCCCGATTTTTTTTTGAGGGAAGGGGCAGCTGTACACAGGCTACCCCTTATCTTGAATACCAACCATTCAAAATAAGTGGTTTACCCTGATCACTGAGTTGAGCACTTAATCGTAATTACTAAGAAGCAACCAATTCCAATTAAGTGGTTGGACCTAATTTTGAGGGCTCAAAACAAACTTCTAAGTCACATGCAAAGTTCCCAGCCTTAACATCAAAGCTAACCATTATAAATAAGTACTTAGGCCTAATCACTAACCTGAGTGCCTAACCCAAAGTAATATGACACAGGCTCATCAATTTAAAAAATATGAACCAGTTTGAAAAATATAAACTGGTTTTAAAAAATTTGAACCAGTATTAAATTTAAACCATAACATAAGCAAAACTGCATGCAAAATTTGGAGCGTTTCTGACAAAGTTCACGTAATATTTCAAAAACGAGTGCGAGGGTTTCATCAGGTTTCCAAACGCAAGAAACATTTGAAAGCACGAGGCCGCAGGCCGAGTGGTTTTATTGTTTTTGAGCGTTTGGAAATCTGATGAAACCCGAAGCACGAGTTTTTGAAATTACTTCTCCAACAAAAAAAATTAGTTTAAATTATCATTTGAATAAGATTTCCCAATTCAACTATTATATTTGAGACGTGAAATGTGCATGATCCTCAAAACAATGTGCATGATGTGCATGATCCTATCACCTAATTGCTGCGCTGTGCCATTTTTTGAACATTCATCAACTGGTGTCACGTTGTTACCAAGCTGTTTGTCAGTTCTGAGTGAACACGTTGCTTCACAGAGCAAATGGCAAAGTGCAGATTTAGACCTCCTAAAACTAGCGAAGAAGAGGAAAAGTGTGTGGCCAGCGCAATTCTCGGAGGTAACGTGTGCATTTGGTGTGATTAAATTTCTAATGTCAGTGCCAGCTTAGGTCGGAAGTGTACAGCAAGGTTGAAAGTGAACCAAAACACGAGGTCGCCACCATCGAGTGAAAATTTAAATTTAGAAAAAGAATGGGCTTTTCTGTTTTGGGTAATTTAACAACTGTACCGTTACATTCAACGTTAGAGGTAAATAATTTAGGTTTAAAGTTTGTTTCGTAAAATGTGTGATTAAATAATGTTGTTAATCGCCACGTGTTTCTGTTGCTTTATGAATATGCAGATTAAGAAATCATTTCAAACACGGGTTTCTTTCAAGACCGTGTTTTGAACTCGTTTTTCATTGGGTTTCTAAACTCATCCACCTGACCAGAATAAGATGCTCTGGTTGGGTAAGAGCTACATGAATAATTAATGGCTTTGAGAATTTTGAGTAAAAAACCTAATGCCCTTTTTTCCTTTTGTCGTCAAGGAAGGCAAAATCCCTGTCGACTCAAGAAGACAGATTTTTCATTCAACACAGACAGCACCGGAGCACGCTACGTGTGCAAAGCAACAGATTTACTAACAAAAAAACACCGGGAAGATGATGAAGGTTTTGATGGAGGTTTGATGTATAAAAAACCTGGTCCAAGTTGTGCTGTAGTTTCCTTCCAGCTGTATCTAAGTCACCAAAATCCCTTGAACGAGTTCTTATTTCAGCGCCCAAAGAGAAATCCCTCCATTTCTGAGTATGTTTGGTCTGACAACATGGTGGTTGGTGAGTGTACACTTGGCAAGAAAATGAAAATCATATCACAAGCCGCTAACTTTCCAAGTGCTACACAAACCATTCAATCAGGGCGACAGCTCACAATCCTTGACAAGTCGGGTTTTGAAGCAAGGCATATTATGGCCATAAGTGGACATAAAAATAAAGCCAGCATCTGGAGCTATAGCAAAACTGATATTTGCACAAAGATGTCAGAAACCCTTGCTACAAGATGTGAGGTCAATGAAGAGTTATCGTTCATGAATTCACACCAGTCATCTCCCGTTCTTAGCTTCTTGCAAGACAAAGTAATTATAAACAGCTCTTGTTTGGAGATCACAAAGAATTTCAATTTCTTTAACTGTAATGTTAACATACAGTGAACTTGACCTTTTCAAAGAATTTGAAAAATATTTTCAACGTTTTCAATCTCTTTGCTGTGAAAGGGTTTCAAGAACTTTCTCTTAATATATGCCAACATTGACTTTCCGCAATGGTTCATTTGTTTTAATCTTTAAAAAAACTTACTGGATGCTTAGGAGTGCACAAAAGGTTGTAAGCTTATAAAAGCTTATAAACAATAAAGTTGTTTACTTACAAGTTGTCTGCTGTGCATTGATGACTTTTTGTGCACGCTCTTGTCTTTACAAATGCAGCTCAGGAATATGCATAATAAAACAATTATTGGATTTGGTTTTTGCATGATAGTGATAATTATCAAGGCCTCAGTTTGTGTTATCCACCTAAGCCTTCGTGTTTGACAGACAACTCAAACTTTGGCCTTGATAATTATCGCTATCATGCAAAAACGGAATCCAATAATTGGTAATTAACTACTCAGCCTAATGGAATTTGATCTCTGGTTGCCTTTTTGAACACTTGTCGCAGCATGCATTTTATTTTGAGCTTAAATACGGTTCCGGCGGCTCCGCAATCATTACAGCTTCCAAATTTAGTTTCATAGGAGTTAACCTTCAGGCCTATTCCCCAGTCCAAAACAAAAAGACAACTATTCAGGGGTAAACCTACCAGTTTCCCGGGATTGGAACAGTATTTATAAGGGTTGAACAATGTGATTTGTGGAACGTCTTTCCTGGGCATGGTGGGAAGTAGCGATGCAAATTAGTTCAGTGAATAGAGGAGAAAAGCTTCTATTGGAAACAGATGATTGTAACATTCTTCCAAACGAGAAGATATTGCTGGCTGGGCTTTGCTTTTTTTCCTTCTCTGACTTCAAGTGCCAGGTAATCTGCACTTCTCTTGTAGGCTTTTAATTTCACGATCTCCTGGCTCTTTCTGAAGTAGATAATTATGGGATAGTAATGTTTACCTTCTCACTGAATAGTAACATTGTTTGACTTTAAATCATTGTGCACAATTTCCCTGCTATGAACGTGTCCAAGAGCTGGAGATATTTCAGTAAACACTTTAGCCATTAACTGCTTATTGAAAATTATTTCTTTTACTACATTGTGGAGGGTAATACTCTCTTCCCCTGAGCATGGAACTCCATTACAAGGGCATAAGGTTCTCTCTGAGTTGCAACACCAAAAAGAAACGGCAGGTTGGGGTGATCTCCTAGCATCTGCAGCATTCTTCCTTGCATCGTTTACTTTCACTTGCATTTTAAGTGCCCTGCATTTTGATCTCATTGACTACCCCCTTCATCCCGCGGTATCAGGCAAGAAAGACATTTCCAAATGTTCCAGAACCGATAGGATTTTTCTTTAATTTGGTGAACAATGACATGGCAAGTTCCTGCGCTGCCTCGGGCTTTCTTCGATCCTCTACAGTCTTCCCAATCCTATTCAAAGACTTGTTGAAGACACAGGGATGATTTTTTGAAGAAACCTCGGGTTGTTTTTTGAGCTTCGCCAGTGAAAGCAATTTCTTCCCCCTGGAAAGAGTACCAGCGTCGAGAGGCTGCTTTTCACTGATAAGTTCTTTTTTGGAAATTAAACTCTCTGGCTTTGCAAGTTCACCTTCGTTAACAGTTTTCTTTTTCTTCCTTTACGGCAACTGACCTTGTTGGGGCTATTATTCAGTTGCCGTTTCTTTTTGCTGGCCACTGATTTTTCATCCTCATTAGACACTTTTGCAGAGATTTTGTCTTCTTCAGGTCCGTCTGGAGTCCTGCTGACAAAAGGCAGTTGTTTTTTCATCCGCCTCTCCTCTTGCTTCTTTCTTCTCTCTTCCTTTTGCCATTTTTCCCAATGTAACTCGAGCAGTCTTCGGCAGATTGCGCTGCCTCCGGCTTTCTTCGATCCTCTACAGTCTTCCCAATCCTATTCAAAGACTTGCTGAAGATACGGGGATGACTTTTTGAAGAAACCTCGGCTTGTTTTTTGAGCTTTGCCAGTGAAAGCAATTTCTTCCCCCTGGAAAGAGTACCAGCGTCGAGAGGCTGCTTTTCACTGATAAGCTCTTTTTTGGAAATTAAACTCTTTGGCTTTGCAAGTTCACCTTCGTTAACAGTTTTCTTTTTCTTCCTTTTACGGCAACTGACCTTGTTGGGGCTATTCAGCTGCCATTTCCTTTTGCTGGCCACTGATTTTTCATCCTCATTAGACACTTTTGCGCAGATTTTGTCTTCTTCAGGTCCTTCTGGAGTCCTGCTGACAAAAGGTGGTTGTTTTTTCATCCGCCTCTCCTCTTGCTTCTTTCTTTTCTCTTCCTTTTGCCATTTTTCCCAACCTCGCTTCTGCTTTTTTTCCTCCTTGGAATATGGGCGGGAGCAATATCTACGCTCTTTTAATTCCCCTATGTCAGACATGTCCTAGAGGAAAATGATTCCACAAATGTGACCGTGAATGAGAAAACATACACTAACGCTTTGCCGTTTAATGGAAAATTTGGTATCCGTTTATCATCCATGTAAAACGGTTTTCTTTCATGTCCGTTTTAGAAAAATGCTATCTGTTTTACGCTTGTGACATAACGTTTAAACAGTTTTGACATCCGTTTAACGCTTTAAAATTAATGTTTAAACACTTTAGACTAAACATTTAAACAATCATCTGATCTGTTTTGGAGCTTGAAGAATCAAAGTGGCTATGAGCCACTCAACTTGAAAAATGGATCGAAGGCTCGCTGAATGATTTTCGACTCCACCAGTGCCAAGCACATTTTCACCCAGAAATATCAAACACAAGATAAACTGAAAGGTTGATGCTTCTTTTCGTGGCATTCAATGGAAGTTCCATTTAAAATCCAAGTGCTAACCGCCAAATAATTTCTAGAAATGCAGCTGTCGAAGCGACCAGCATCTGTGGCCGAGAGAGTCGCGCTGTTTGCTCCACCCTGATTGGATGCATTCTTTAGCATTACCCAATCAGAGTGGAGTAACAGTGTGACTGCGCATAAGCTTCCAGAATGTCACAAACAGTATTAAAAAGTCCTTCAAAAGGTAAGTTAACGTATAACCATTTTCAAGGAGCAATTTTAAAAACATATAACAAGCAGTTTTGTCAGTTTAACGGAGGAGCATTTCAGTGAACATCAATTGAAAACTGATACAAAATATCTTGTCATAAATTAATCGTGACTTGATGCGGCCGCGGTCAACTGTGAACACTCGATAAAAGGTTTTCGCATGAGTGAACTAGTTTATTGTGTCAACTTCAGTACGTTTTTTAACGCAGTCAACGTAGAGCATTTCTGCGATAAGATATTGAGTACTTAGGTCAGAATTCAAAGAATAACTAACTGACACAGTGTAAACGAACAACACTTTTAGCCCAGTAGAATCCGATCGCAAAACGCAAGTTTCTTCATGATTTGCGATTGGAATGTATATGACAGCTAAAAATGTTCCTTTTGCCTTCGGTTTATAGTTCTCCGAGCGCTACGAGATTAAAACTCTTTTTGAAAGAAACGTCACAGAAAGAGGGTTGTTAGGACTTGTGTACTTCAGCATGGAACAATTTGTCGGAATGCACTGTGCTGTCTTGATTCAGTTGACTAAAGCTGAAGGACCGTGAACGTGCATTGCTGGTGATCGCCCTTTTGATCAATCTTTGAATGAAACAGAAACAAGAGACTGAAGGTACATAAGTTATCTCTCTCCACATTAAACTTAAGTTGCCTTTTAAGAGTAAAACGGCTGTGCATCATATTTTTCCTTTTAAATTATCTATTTCCGAGTTCAATCATTAAATGTGTGCCATCCAGTTGTGGATTTTGCTCAACTGTTTAATGTTTTTAGTCATCTGTTTATGAATTTTTCTCATCCGTTTAACATGTCAAGCTATCTGTTTTTGGACTTTGATCAACCGTTAAACGATCTTGGCCATCCGTTTAAACATTTCACCTAACCGTTTACCATCTGTTTACAGTCTGTTTATTTTTTATTGTTTAACGGTAAAGCGTTAGTGTATGTTTTCCCATTCACGGTCACAAATATTGCATACTAATTGTAACTTGTGCGGTCTTCCGCAGATTGGGTGGGGTGAAATCAACTAGTTTGTAGGGGATGACTTAGGGAAATTTTTGCGGTTGTTTAATGTTACAATAAATTATTCTTGTAACATACTGAGACTGTAAGTTGTGATTAATATTTATTCTTCTAGGACCTTGTAGCCTTCATCTTACATTGCCTGATTGCTTCTGCTTTTTCTGTTCCCTATATCGGATTAAATGTGATTTATTACCAACGATGAAGTCCTTATACGTAGTGATGTCAATCATAGCAATCACTACAATTCTAAAAATGCCCTTCATAATGTGTTTTTTTCTTGATTGGCTCAGAATACAAAACAAATACTCTTGGCATGCTCAGAATATTGAGTTCAACCAGAGATATCGATACAGGGATTCTTTGCACTGACCAAGAGGAGAGTGGCCTCTGAGGACAAGAATGCTTTAAGTCATACTCAAGGTGTAGAAGACACAGTTTACATAAAACAATAGAGAACAAAAGGACAAAAGAACAACCTTGGAAAACAATACGTTTGTGAGGTGGTGTACTATTGTGACCTGTCCCGCCTTCAACGCCAAGAAGAGTTACTAAGCCTACCTCTTGTGAGCATGCAGCATAATCTAATGATGCACATTCCCAGCCTAGCATGACTAAAGTTAACTTTGCCTTGCAATTGCCATTACAATGTTGATTCATTTCTCTAAACACATCCATCCTGTTCATGACCAGTGTCATACGACTCTTGATAGGTGAACTACAGTAACCCTTTAAGTCAGCTTGCAAATAAACGAAACGCGCAAGAATTTCTCTACAAAAATTCCAGTTTAACGGCGACAACGTTGCCAGTAAAATTTACAGAACCCAGAAACGGATTCAAATTTCTTCCTGAAGTAACAGCCTCAGTTCCGTTCTGTTGGAAACAAGCCTTTCATGAAAACAGGATGGATGTGTTTAGAGAAATGAATCAACATTGTAATGGCAATTGCAAGGCAAAGTTAACTTTAGTCATGCTAGGCTGGGAATGTGCATCATTAGATTATGCTGCATGCTCACAAGAGGTAGGCTTAGTAACTCTTCTTGGCGTTGAAGGCGGGACAGGTCACAATAGTACACCACCTCACAAACGTATTGTTTTCCAAGGTTGTTCTTTTGTCCTTTTGTTCTCTATTGTTTTATGTAAACTGTGTCTTCTACACCTTGAGTATGACTTAAAGCATTCTTGTCCTCAGAGGCCACTCTCCTCTTGGTCAGTGCAAAGAATCCCTGTATCGATATCTCTGGTTGAACTCAATATTCTGAGCATGCCAAGAGTATTTGTTTTGTATTCTGAGCCAATCAAGAAAAAAACACATTATGAAGGGCATTTTTAGAATTGTAGTGATTGCTATGATTGACATCACTACGTATAAGGACTTCATCGTTGGTAATAAATCACATTTAATCCGATATAGGGAACAGAAAAAGCAGAAGCAATCAGGCAATGTAAGATGAAGGCTACAAGGTCCTAGAAGAATAAATATTAATCACAACTTACAGTCTCAGTATGTTACAAGAATAATTTATTGTAACATTAAACAACCGCAAAAATTTCCCTAAGTCATCCCCTACAAACTAGTTGATTTCACCCCACCCAATCTGCGGAAGACCGCACAAGTTACAATTAGTATGCAATATTTGTGACCGTGAATGGGAAAACATACACTAACGCTTTACCGTTAAACAATAAAAAATAAACAGACTGTAAACAGATGGTAAACGGTTAGGTGAAATGTTTAAACGGATGGCCAAGATCGTTTAACGGTTGATCAAAGTCCAAAAACAGATAGCTTGACATGTTAAACGGATGAGAAAAATTCATAAACAGATGACTAAAAACATTAAACAGTTGAGCAAAATCCACAACTGGATGGCACACATTTAATGATTGAACTCGGAAATAGATAATTTAAAAGGAAAAATATGATGCACAGCCGTTTTACTCTTAAAAGGCAACTTAAGTTTAATGTGGAGAGAGATAACTTATGTACCTTCAGTCTCTTGTTTCTGTTTCATTCAAAGATTGATCAAAAGGGCGATCACCAGCAATGCACGTTCACGGTCCTTCAGCTTTAGTCAACTGAATCAAGACAGCACAGTGCATTCCGACAAATTGTTCCATGCTGAAGTACACAAGTCCTAACAACCCTCTTTCTGTGACGTTTCTTTCAAAAAGAGTTTTAATCTCGTAGCGCTCGGAGAACTATAAACCGAAGGCAAAAGGAACATTTTTAGCTGTCATATACATTCCAATCGCAAATCATGAAGAAACTTGCGTTTTGCGATCGGATTCTACTGGGCTAAAAGTGTTGTTCGTTTACACTGTGTCAGTTAGTTATTCTTTGAATTCTGACCTAAGTACTCAATATCTTATCGCAGAAATGCTCTACGTTGACTGCGTTAAAAAACGTACTGAAGTTGACACAATAAACTAGTTCACTCATGCGAAAACCTTTTATCGAGTGTTCACAGTTGACCGCGGCCGCATCAAGTCACGATTAATTTATGACAAGATATTTTGTATCAGTTTTCAATTGATGTTCACTGAAATGCTCCTCCGTTAAACTGACAAAACTGCTTGTTATATGTTTTTAAAATTGCTCCTTGAAAATGGTTATACGTTAACTTACCTTTTGAAGGACTTTTTAATACTGTTTGTGACATTCTGGAAGCTTATGCGCAGTCACACTGTTACTCCACTCTGATTGGGTAATGCTAAAGAATGCATCCAATCAGGGTGGAGCAAACAGCGCGACTCTCTCGGCCACAGATGCTGGTCGCTTCGACAGCTGCATTTCTAGAAATTATTTGGCGGTTAGCACTTGGATTTTAAATGGAACTTCCATTGAATGCCACGAAAAGAAGCATCAACCTTTCAGTTTATCTTGTGTTTGATATTTCTGGGTGAAAATGTGCTTGGCACTGGTGGAGTCGAAAATCATTCAGCGAGCCTTCGATCCATTTTTCAAGTTGAGTGGCTCATAGCCACTTTGATTCTTCGAGCTCCAAAACAGATCAGATGATTGTTTAAATGTTTAGTCTAAAGTGTTTAAACATTTAATTTTAAAGCGTTTTAAACGGATTTCAAAACTGTTTAAACGTTTATGTCACAAGCGTAAAACAGATAGCATTTCTAAAACGGACATTGAAAGGAAAACCGTTTTACATGGTATGGAAAACGGATACCAAATTTTCCACTTAAACGGCAAAGCTTAGTGTATGTTTTCTCATTCACGGTCACATTTGTGGAATCATTTTCCCTCTAGGACATGTCGGACATAGGGGAAGTAAACAATGAGCGTAGATATTCTCCTCCCGCCCATATTCCAAGGAGGAAAAAAAGCAGAAGCGGAGGTTTGGGAAAAAATGGCAAAAGGAAAGGAAAGAGAAAATGAAAGAAGCAAGAGGAGAAGGCGGATGAAAAAAACAACCCCCTTTTGTCAGCAGGACTCCAGAAGGACCGTGAAGAAGACAAAATCTGCGCAAAAAAGTGTCTAATAGGATGAAAAAATCAGGCAGCAAAAGGAAATGGCAAGCCTGATAGCCCCAACAAGGGTCAGTTGCGTAAAAGGAAGAAAAAGAAAACTGTTAACGAAGTGAACTTGCAAAGCCAAAGAGTTTAATTTCAAAAAAAAAAAGAGCTTATCAGTGAAAAGCAGGCCTTCTCGACGCGCGTACTCTCCAGGGGGAAGAAATTGCCTTTCACTGGCAAAGCCTTCAAAAAACAAGCGAGGTTCTTCAAAAAGTTCATCCCAGTATCTTCAGCAAGTCTTGGAATAGGATTGGGAAGACTGTAGAGGACCCCCCCCCCGAAGAAAGCCGGAGCAGCGCAATCTGCCGAAAGATGCTCGATCGAGTACATGGGAAAAATGGCACAAAAGGAAGATGAGAAGGAAGGAAGCAGAGGGAGAAGGCGGATGAAAAAACAACTGCCTTTTGTCAGCAGGACTCCCCGGACGGACCTGAAGAAGACAAAATCTCCTGCAAAAGTGGTCTAATGAGGAGGAAAAATCATGTGGCCAGCAAAAAGAAACGGGCAACCTGAATAATAGCCCCAACAAGGTCAGTGCCGGAAAGGAAGAAAAAGAAAAACTGTTAAACGAAGGTTGAACTTGCAAAGCAAGAGAGTTAATTCCAAAAAAGAACTTATCAGTGAAAAAGCAGGCCTCTCGAGATGGTACTCTGTCCCAGGGGGGAAGAAATTGCTTTCACTGGCCGGAGCTCAAAAAAACAACCCTAGGTTTCTTCATAAAACTCATCCCTGTGTCTTAACAAGTCTTGAATAGGATTGGGAAAAACTGTAGAGGATCGAAGAAAGCCCGAGGCAGCGCCAGGAAACTTGCACATGCATTGTTCACCAAATAAAGAAAAATTCCTATCGGTTCTTGACATTTGGAAATGTCTTTCTTGCCTGATATCCGCGGGATGAAGGGAGGTAGTTCAATGAGACTCAAAATGCAGGGCACTTAAAATGCAAGTGAAAGTAAACGATGCAGGAAGAATGCTGACAGATGCTAGGAGATCACCCCAAACCCTGCGTTTCTTTTTGCGTGTTGCAACTCAGAGAGAACCTTTATAGCCCTTGTAATGGAGTTCCATGCTCAGGGGAAGAGGGGAGTATTACCTCCACGATGTAGTAAAGAAATTAATTTTGAATAAGCAGTTAATGGCTAAAAAGTGTTTACTGAAAAATATTCAGCTCTATGGACACGTTCTAGCAGCGGAAAATTCGGCACAATGATCAGAAAGTCAAACAATGTACTATTCAGTGAGACCTCGCGAGAAGGTAAACATAATATCCCATTAAATTATCTACTTCAGAAAGAGCCAGGAGATCGTGGAAATAAAAGACTACAAGAGAAGTGCAGATTACCGGAACTGAAGTCAGATAAGGAAAAAAGCAAAGCACACAGCCAGCAATATCTTATCGTTGGAAGAATGTCTAC
>JAHPZR010010030.1:5000-7500 GCA_019787425.1 Platygyra sinensis
AGGTTCGGAGCCGGCATATCAACTGCCGACTTCTACTACTAAAATAAAATAACGTATAATAAGGAGTGCGGTTATTGACTAAATGTAATTAAGGGTTTTGTTCACAAACTACTAGAACAAGTAGCAAATTCGTCGTGGTTAGAATAGAATATTTTCTTTATGTATCTTGTTCTCGACACCTAAATACAACATGCACATAATTCATATGGGTGTTACTTTGGCTGAGCTCTGTTTGCTGGGCAAGAACAATAAACACTTCCAAGTGGGATAATAAACGGCCACAGATGTGGCCGTTTATTTTGATAGCAAGCTTAGAAAGCTTAAATTACAAACATACCAAAGTATTAGCCCAGCAAAGGTGAGGGAGAAACCGCCAGAAAATGCCGAAAACAGGGAAAATGGGGTGTGGAGGGAGGGAAAATTCCCTTCACTTGCCGAGAATGCTGCACAAACGAGAAGGTGGACCACATCTAGCAATATATAAGTCCCGGATGACAGAAACTCCCGCATACAAGTACTGGGCCTAGTTACGTCACAAGCTACATAAAATCATTTATTTTGGTAAAATAAATTTCCTTTATTGAGAGACTTGTACAAATTTGAGCTATGTGGGATTATATTTATCAGATTAATATTAATCCTAATCGTTTAAGGTTCGGCTTGAAGCTCAGTTATGGATTATAATAATCTATTACTGGATTTAATATTAGGATTAATATTAATCTGATTAATATTAATCCTAATTGATTAAGGCACGGCTCAAACCTCAGTAATAGATTATAATAATCTATTACTGGATTATAATAATCTATTACTGGATTATAATAATCATTAAGATTAATATTAATCCGATTAATATTAATCCGAGTTGTCCTGTTTTCAGCGCCAAAAACATGACTAAATTTTTATTTTTGAGAACTTTAACGTTTACAATCGATTTAGTTATATATTGGACAGTAAAATTATGCAAAAAAAAATTCACTTCATTTGCACTTTAAAGGCTTTATAGCCGTGGCTTTATGTGAAGTCGGGTTATAGGATGATTCGTCAAGTAATCTGTCGGTATGCGTCGGTTTTCTGTACACTGTCGTTCGCAGTTCGTTGTTGTCGCGGCTTACCAAACAGTCTAGAAAAGGAAGTTTTCCATTTTCATCGATTTCTTTGGTAAACTGGATGTCAGCGTTCTGTTCGTTAAGGTGGTCGCGAAAAGCGTCAATTTCGTCTTTGCGAACGGCGGTAAAGGTGTCGTCAACGTAGAGTAACCAGAGCGGTATTGTTTGTAGGCGTGCAATGGCTATAGAACAAGGGCAGCGATTTTCCTCGTCGTCGTTTGACGATTCACAGATTTCTGCGACATCAATTCAGAATCAGCGGACCCCATGCCTTGTTTTGCTCATGTAACCATGTCTTGTCGGTCATAGCCTGGTCTGGATCACCTAGAGATTTAACTACGTAATCCGAGGTGAAATTGCGCATCTAGTAATCCGTTCAGTCTCCTGACCATCCTTGCCAAAAAAGTTTGTGCCGTGCCGTTCATCTAGGTCACCATCGGATTACTATTAATCTATGACAGGATTATAATAATCATAGAGTATACTATGGATTATAATAATCTATTACCGGATTATAGATTACCATAGTATACTCCATTAAAGATTATTATAATCCTGTAATCGATTATTAGTAATCCGATGGTACGACTGTACCACAGCCACCTAAACTTTACGGACTACACTAAACTGGCATCAACACCGACTTACTTTCCAGTTCAACCGGTATAACACTACAAACAGTTACATGGAACAGGCATGGGGTCGCACTGTTTCTGTTATTGTCGCAGAAATTGTGATGCAACGCGTTCGAGGAACGCGCCTTGCAACTTGCCGACAAACAATACCGCTCTGGTTACTCTACGTTGACGACACCTTTACCGCCGTTCGCAAAGACGAAATTGACAGCTTTTCGCGGACCACCTTAACGAAACAGAACGCTGACATCCAGTTTACCAAAGAAATCGATGAAAATGGAAAACTTTCCTTTTCTAGACTGTTTGGTAAGCCGCGACAACAACGAACTGCGAACGACAGTGTACAGAAAACCGGACGCATACCGACAGATTACTTGACGAATCATCCTATAACCCGACTTCACATAAAGCCACGGCTATAAAGCCTTTAAAGTGCAAATGAAGTGAATTTTTTTTTGCATAATTTTACTGTCCAATATATAACTAAATCGATTGTAAACGTTAAAGTTCTCAAAAATAAAAATTTAGTCATGTTTTTGGCGCTGAAAACAGGACAACTCGGATTAATATTAATCGGATTAATATTAATCTTAATGATTATTATAATCCAGTAATAGATTATTATAATCCAGTAATAGATTATTATAATCTATTACTGAGGTTTGAGCCGTGCCTTAATCAATTAGGATTAATATTAATCAGATTAATATTAATCCTAATATTAAATCCAGTAATAGATTATTATAATCCATA
>JAHPZR010010030.1:12500-16881 GCA_019787425.1 Platygyra sinensis
GATAAAAATGCGAGATGCGACATAAAAATGCGAGATGCGAGATAAAAATGCGACATAAAAATGCGAGATGCGAGATAAAAATGCGAGATGCGAGATAAAGAAGGAAAAGACGAGCTCGCAATCTTACTTGTTCCCAGGGCCTTCTCTGGTTTCAAAATGGCAGACGAACTACTTGGCTGCTGCGGTTATGGAAATGGAGTTGCCTATACTTATTGGTATTTTTGTTGCATGTCTTTCTCACTTGACGAAGTGTGTGGATGCTGTTCTTCCCAGCTACATACCAGCACTATCCCTAAATGCCCAGCAAGATCGTATCCTCATACTTGTACTCGATTGGAGTTTTAAAAGAGTGTTGACGGGCCTGCACGACTCCTGCAGTTCGCAAATAGATTGCTCTTTAAGCCTTTATAGTTTAGCTCTTACTAGAGTGTCTTTTAGGGATTTTCCTTTGCGATATGAAATGAGGGGAGGCTCCTGGAAGATATTTCTCAGATATGGTTGGTTCTGTATAAGGTGCCATTTCCCCATGAGTATGTTCTTGAGGTTAGGCAACGCAGGGTGGTATTGCGTTACAAAGGGTAGTATTTTCTTGTGTGCATTTTTGTTTCTCTGTTCTAGTGCTTTCTTTCTGTCAGAGAAATTGACCTCTGAGAGATGTTTTTCTACAGTTGTAGCTGGGTAATCTCTATTCTTAAGGCGTGTTGAGAAATTCTTCATGTTCTCCTGAAAAGTGATTTCAGAGGAGTTTGTTCTTAGAAGCCTTAACGCTTCTCCTTTAATAAAGCCTTTTGTCACGCCTGGTGGGTGGCACGAATAGAAATTCGTGTATTGGAAGGTCTCTGTAGGCTTGAAATGTGTTTGCACGTCAAGGATAGAATCCTTGTTGAATCTGACACCTTTGTATATTTTTGTGTCCAAGAATGTAGTTTCTGTTTCTGAGATTTCAGCCGTGAATTTGATTGTGGGATGGAAGTTGTTTGCCTTTAGAAGAAATTCTTCTATTTCGTTTTTGCTCGTGTCCCACGCTGATATGACGTCATCGATAAATCTTTTCCAAAAGATTGGCTTGATGCTACTCTGTCCGAGTATTTCTTTTTCTATTTTGGCCATGAAGATGTTAGCAAAAGCTACGGCCATTTTCGTACCCATGGCTGTCCCATGGGTTTGAAGATAATCTTTCCCGTTAAATTGAAACGAGTTTTCTTGTAGGATCAGACTGAGCATTTCTCTTAAATACCCGGTAGGGACTGGAGGGTTTCCTTGGTGAAATTCTTCGTATGCATTGCATATAGTAATAATACCCTCTCGTTGTGGTATGTTCGTGTATAGGCTTGTGACGTCCATTGAAGCAAGTATGACACTGCTAGGCAGTTTCATCCTTTCGATAAAGTTAATAAAGTCTGTAGTATCTTTGAGATACGAAGCTTGTTGTTGTGCTATTGGCTGAATAAGGTGGTCAACAAATGCTGAGATCTTTTCAGTAGGGCCGGAACACCCTGAGATAATAGGTCTACCGACAAGCGTCGGTTTGTGAATTTTTGTAAGTGTGTAAAACACTGGTATTCGCGGAGGGTCAGGTGTAGGGGAGAGCCATTTAGCCGTCATTTTGTCAATGTCGCCTTCTGAGAGCAGCCTATTACTGGATTATAATAATCATTAAGAATTAATATTAATCCGATTAATATTAATCCGAGTTGTCCTGTTTTCAGCGCCAAAAACATGACTAAATTTTTATTTTGAGAACTTAACGTTTACAATCGATTTAGTTATATATTGGACAGTAAAATTATGCAAAAAAAAAAATTCACTTCATTTGCACTTTAAAGGCTTTATAGCCGTGGCTTTATGTGAAGTCGGGTTATAGGATGATTCGTCAAGTAATCTGTCGGTATGCGTCGGTTTTCTGTACACTGTCGTTCGCAGTTCGTTGTTGTCGCGGCTTACCAAACAGTCTAGAAAAGGAAGTTTTCCATTTTCATCGATTTCTTTGGTAAACTGGATGTCAGCGTTCTGTTCGTTAAGGTGGTCGCGAAAAGCGTCAATTTCGTCTTTGCGAACGGCGGTAAAGGTGTCGTCAACGTAGAGTAACCAGAGCGGTATTGTTTGTCGGCAAGTTGCAAGGGCGCGTTCCTCGACGCGTTGCATCACAATTTCTGCGACAATAACAGAAACAGGCGACCCCATGCCTGTTCCATGTAACTGTTTGTAGTGTTTACCGTTGAACTGAAAGTAAGTCGGTTTGTGCAGTTTAGGTAGTCCGTAAAGTTTAGGTGGCTGTGGTACAGTCGCCCGGGGGGGGGGGGGGTACTCCCAGAAAAATTGGGTGGGGGTGTGCGGCCCGCTCCCCAAAACCCTTACCCTATTTATGACCAAAATCTGCGATATTCCCTACCCTATTTATGACCTGACCAAAATTCGAAACCCTATTTATGACCTGAACCTTGCATCAAAATCCTGTTTCAGACGTGCGTTATAATTGGATCCCTAGCTCAGACCAAAGTTAAATTACCGTAAACATAATTTGTGAAGGACTTTTATTAATTTTCTTTTGGTTTTTGGTTTCCTAAAAATATACCCATACTGAGGCTAGAGTACAAAAACCATACCCTATTTATGACCAAAATGGCCAAAATCAACCGAAATTGATACCCTATTTATGACTAAAACGGCTGAAAAACCATACCCTTTGGGGCCCCACATACCTATATAGCCCATATAAGGGAGTACCCCCCCCCCCCAGGTTCAGTCGATAGTAGCGTCGAGTGTCAATAGCGTCAGTCTTTTTAAGCGTAAGTATGTTGCTGTCAAGTTTACGTTGCAGTGCTGTCGTCGGGTCGCGTTTAAGTTCGTTAACAAGTACGTCCATTTTGTCAAAATAGCCCGGGGGGGGGGGGGGTACTCGATATATGACTGGGTGGGGAGGTGCGGCCCGGCTCCTCGTACCCTAACCCTGTTCAAGACAAATATCGCTGATTTTCCTACCCTGTTTAAGACAGAATTCCGATTTTTTGATACCGTGTTCAAGACATGGTTAAAAGTTGCGGTTACAAATTGTGTGGCTTTCTTGTTGTGTAATCAATGGAAATTTAATGTGCCTGGTATCAATGCCAAAGTCAACGGAAGTCAGTGTTAATTTACAAGAGCTTGTAAAAATTTTGCTGTTTCGTCCAAGAAAAGATATCCCATGTAAGACAAAAAATGACAAATTCGATACCCTGTTTAAGACAAAAATCCCGAAAAACATACTCTGGCTGGCCGCACGTCCCCATTAAGCCCTTATAAGGGAGTACCCCCCGGGCAAAATAGTCAGTCACCAACAGTTCTTTTCGGAACTACACTCACCCGGACGATCACACAATACGTACTGATACTCCGGGTGATGCTCGATACACCAAGTCAATATATGCACTATTGTCTCGTTCTTTTGTGTGAATTCTATTGTGTTGTTGTGTAAGGGATAGGAATCATTGTTGTGTTCTTTGTGACGTAACTCGAGACTTGCTATTCACTTGGTATATCGTGCACCAGCCGATACTCCTGGGTTCAAACCGTTTACTATAGAGTTGTTTGTTTCCAGTTATTTCTTTTGTTTTACGTAAGCTTACGTAATCTGTGCTCCGGTACTCGGAGAAGGAACCCAAATTTCTCCGGCCTAATGTGGACGGGGCGTGTTATGGCAAGCCGTTTGTAGCAAACTTTAAGCCTTGCAATAATATATATGTATCATAATCCTTTAAATGATAGTTTTATTTAAGGATGTAAAAAGGCTTTCAATCCAATTGTAAATAAACTTTTTGGTTCAAGTCAATCAATACAATTGATTGAATGTAGATTCAGTCAATACCTGGAACATTGATTTAATCCAGTACCTCAATTATTGGTTTAATCCAATACTTACGAGTACTGATTCAATCCAATACCTCGATTATTGATTCTATCCAAATAAATTTTGTGTTGATTTTGTTCAATCTTCCTGGGTCGAGCGCGGCCAACAGGAAAGAGAGTAACTGAGCACTAGAGAGCACTGAAAACATGGCGGGCGAAGAAGAGTTTCCGCAGACGCCTTAAAACGAAATAATTTTTGCCGACAACGAAAGGTTAAAGTAAGTTCTTGAGAGACCAAGGTAAGACAAGAGTTGCTTTACACGTACCCGAGAGGTCATTTCATATATGCTTATCACGTTATCCATGGTCCAAGAGCACTAGGATAATATTGCCCCACGAGAGTTGGCGAAATATACTTTGCAGAAACTAAAACCAGAGTGACTAACAGCAAAGCTACATAGCATTTTATTGACTTCTGACTGTGGCTGTCACATACAGCATTTTTTAAATTCCAGAAATGATGGTCTTCACAACAAGTGGATGACATTCATAAACT